>QRFJ01000236.1:48310-180810 GCA_006176705.1 Cocos nucifera | reverse complement strand
CAATCACGTGAAAAGATTTGAAGGAGGAAGGAGATGCTAGAAATGGAGAGGCCATAGCATTCATAGGAGGAAGACGATGGAAATAACTCGAATTCTCTTGAATGTTCTAAAGAATGATGTGTATTATGGTTCGGTTGATGGAGTTTGGTTCCTATTTAGGTATTTAGGACTTGTTTAGTTTGCGGAAAGAACCTTTTTTTATAGAAAGTAACTTTTCAGAAAATTATTTTCTGAAAATAGAATTTTGATATGTTTGGTTGACCATAGAAAATGACTTATTGATGAGTAGCTTATATTTGCTTGAGCATCTATTTTCTTAGAAAAACTATATAAAATATTCATTATACCCTTAATATATATAAGATCATACATTTTGCTCCTAAACTTTATAAACATAATAATATTTATTTATATTAATATAAAAATAATATTAATATATTATAATATAATATTAGATTATAATAATTTATTATATTAATATAATTTTAATATAATTTATATTATGTTAATATAATATTAATATTTTAATATAATAAATCTATTAATATCTTGATAAATATAATATTATATTAAATAAATATTGATATATTAATATTAATAAAAGTATTATATTAGTATAAATATTAAAATATAATAAATATTATAATATTAATATTAATATTATATTTATATAAATATTAGGATAATATCAACGTAATATTATTTCAGTATTTCATGTTAACTATCCATGATATTTTATAAAATCTTAGCCATAGATTTTAAAAAGATATTTTGGGAAAGAAAAAAATATCACCACTTTCCATCCCATGGAAAGTGCTAAAATCCATCTCCTTCATGAATTTTTATATTTCATAAAATATAGAAAGTGACTTTATATGGAAAGAGCTTTTTCATCTCTACTTTTGAAGAACTGCCTCTTCCTTCCTCCACTTTTCGTAAACCAAACAAATTCTTATGGGCTACTTCAGTTTTCATTTAGGTATTTATTATGGGCCATAAAGGTATTCATTTTTTATTTAAATACATACGGGCTATAGTCTATCCCTTTTATAGCCCATTAATTGTTTTTAGAAAGCCTTAAAAAGAAAAAATACTCCCATTGCATTTTAACCCATTTAAGCTATTATATACAGGCCAAGAAAACATTCAAATATTAAATTGAATAAAGCTGATTTTATCTGTTAGACGATGTTAATTGACCCGCACCATGATTTCATTTGATGATCCAAGCAAGTTCTTACTATGCTGGTTGGGAATTTTTATACATATAAAATCTTGGAAAATAAAGTTAATTTGATGTCTAAATTTAGCATATTTGTTGAGATTCTCATCCATTAATATTAGCTGAGATTTTGGGATTACTTTGTAGGTCATCATGTGTAAGTATTTTTATTTGAAGCAAGGGATTTACATAATTTGCTTAGTTTATTTTGGTTTTCATCTATCTACATTTCTTGAAATAATGTATTGCATTTTTGCATCAATTTTTTGGATTTTTTAAGATGGATTTTAATATCCTATCCCGAAACGTGCACATGCATTGGGTTTGGGTGCAAATGCATTTGGTTTCTGAAATAATTATGCTTATTATAATTTAACATTTAATAATTTGTTTATGGGTTTGGTTTGGTTGGAGAAGCATTGGGTCGGACCATTTTTGGGCCAGCTTATGGATTAGGCCCAAAAGATTCCAAGGCAAGTCTTGGTGATCTTATAAAATTCAATTATTTTTTCTATTTGTATCCGGGCATTTTGCTGGTCTAACTCGAGACAGGTTCATGCTAGAGTACGGAGAAGGCTCGGAATGATACATTCATTCATCGTTGTTTAAGCTACAATCTACTTTACAAATTCGATCTAGTCCAATCGCATTTGTAAAGATTTGGGGTATAGTTCAATTAGGTTTGGCCCATATTCAAATATGGATATGGTTAATATCGGAATAATGTACGACTAAAATCAGATCGGATAAATCGGATATCAGCATGTTCATATCCATATGTATTTTACCTGATGAATATAAATATGGATACGAATATTATTCGGATATAAAAATTTATATTCATATTTATTTTAATAAATATGGATATAATTCAAATATTATAAATATGGATATAATTTAGATAATTAAATTTTATGACTATAGAATCAAAGATATTACTTAATAAATAATAAATTAAGTTAACCATATATTTATATGATTGTATATTTTTTTTAAAAATTTAATAACTACTACATAAAATCATATAGAATTACATATAGATTCAAATATTTGAATACGGATCGGATAGTTGTCTATCCATATCTATATTCATTTTTCTTTGATAAATATGAATACGGATACGGATATTAGTCGGATCCTCAAATTTCTATCAATATTTGAATTAATTCGGATATGAAAATGGATCGAACGGATAATATCCATACTATTTTCACCCCCAAAATAATGAGCTTGGTATTATTTTGCAAATCTTGCTCATATGAAAACATCATTATAAATTGTTCATCTTTTTTCCATGTTGGATACATTTATAGCATGTATCCATTTAGATTATTTGAAAGTTTATATTTTGCACCAAAAAAAATTTTGTGTATATTACACCGGAGACCTTCCTTTCACTTTGATTTGAAAAGAATGTTGGATTTTTATTTGTGATATGGATACAAAATAATGGAAGAATAATAGCATTGTATAATTTTGATTCAATGAATGGCTTGGATTATTCTTAAATTTTAAGTTTTGATTAAAATTTTATCTATATGTTGATTCTTTTGGGTCGAGTGTTATCTAGATTTAATGATTTTGTTATTGAAATTTTTTTTTTTTGGGGAGGGTAAGAGGGTCTTCGGTCATTATTACAATAACTTAGTTTTAATTAATATAATTGTAGAAATGGATTTAATGAAATTTCATCAAATGTGATGCTGCAAGAAATCATTGATATATTAGGCTTTCTCAGACCTATTTATAGAACGGAGGTTCGATCTAATGGTTGGCTGAGGTGTTACATAGATCTCACAGTGAGATGTGAGGAAGAGTTATCTAAGGTTGTTAGGATCCAGGAACATCTGGGAAGGGATCAAAACGAGTTTGACGAGATTGCTACCGGGTTTGCAGCAAACAAATTGAAGAAGCATCCTTAATTTTGAAATTAAGGAGTATTACAAATATTTGTATGAAAGAATTAATGCTGCTCATGGTGATCTTGAATACAAGCATATATATATATATATATATATATATAACTTCGATAGGAGTATGATTTATAAAAGATTGATAGAGTTGGATGAGGAAGTCAAAAGTGCAAAAAAAAATGTTTCAACAAGATTTAGAGTTATCTATAGATAAGAATGCTATATGGAAGTGTTTGATTTGTGTGGTAGTATTAACTTTTGGCTACTTCATGTTATGGGCGTTTCATATTGAAAAAATAGGTCCTTTTTTTTTGTTTTTCTATGTATTGATGTATTTTGGATAAGTTAATGAAATGCCAAAATCTTTTCACCAATATATCCACATTGTACTGACTTTTTTATTTTTTATTTTTTTTACTTCTCTATTATGTTTTCATTTTTGCATAAGTTGTTTTGTATATATATTGCAAAAGTGATTGATAATATTTGGCCAATATCTCTCGAATTATTGCTTGATGTTGATTAAATTTCTTAAATTACTTTTAAGTTTAAAAATCAGGAAACATGTTGATTGACAAAATGGAGACCTTATTTATGGCAATGACAATGAAATGTTTGAAATTTATTAAAGAATGTGCTTAATGTTGGAGCAATATGGTACTAAAATGATCAAGTTGCTTTGAGGCATATATCTCAGGATTCATTAAAATATACTGCATTGGCCAAACAATTTTGTACCCCTTTTTTCCTTCTTTTCCATACAATTTAATTTATGAATTATAGTAATATACATCTATGAAAAAAGGAACAAATAAATTGAGGTTAACTTTTGTTTTTTAGGTTGACCTGTCACTTTGGCTCAATTCATTAGGTGCATTTGCAATGCAAGGTATTTTCTATATTCTGTTCTTTGCGTTTATCCTGATATGTTTGAAAAAAGGAATAATTTTGTATATTTTAAAATTTGTGCTAAAAAGTTGTGCAATTACTGGATTATTGTTAATGTTAGTAAGAGTGTATACACTTTTTAAGAGTTTAACTAAATACATTATTTGAATTACATTATTTCCCCTCTACATTTTTTTTATAGCTTGCTTACATTTTTTGTTCAGATAATAGAATGGATCTGATAGAAAAATATAAACATAACAGAATAAGAAGAATAAATATAATTACCCAGCAAAGAGCTCAAAGATTATCAGTAATGAAGGGAATCTACATACCAAGATGGACTATTTAATATTGGAGGAAATGCAAGTATAGTCATTAGAAGAAATAAAAATACTACTCAATTGATCATACAAGTACAGCAGTTGCTACCAATACCATCTCTTTTCGAGAAGATGCTAGATCAACGATTGAAGGTAAAGTTTATTTGTTTAGAAACTTCAAAATTAAGTATACTTTAGAACATTTTTTAAGTCCTAGGTTTACGGTGGTTTCAGTGGATGAACAGTTATGTGGTCAACAAAACTCTAGCACATCTTTATTTATTTAGATGTTTGGGTAAATATTTTGGCGATAGTTTATTAATTCTTATGGTTTTTTTTCCTAAAAAATTTCTATGCTTTTAAAGGAATGGGTGGAAGGTCACCAATCAGAAATATTCTCAATTTAGAATTTTTTTTGTTGTAGGAAAATTCAATAAAGTGTTAGATGTTGGATCGCCTGAGCATCGGTATCAATTTTGTGGAGCATTATTTTGGTGTAAAGAATCTATGCACAAATCACATAGGAAATATAGACTTGCATTTAGTTTATGTTACCATGAAGGACACTGCTAAAACAAAGTCTGACTTTTTTAGATGGTTTATTGGATTATGATGGAGGTAAAAAGGACTTCTAAGTTTCGAGAAAATATTAGGATATATAATTTAATATTTACATTTATATCAATTAGAGAAAAGATTGATAATGAGGTTGATAGTAAACCTAGACTATATGTATTTCGAATAAACGGGTAAACTCATCATAGAATAGGGTCACTTCTTCTAATTGATGGAGAGAAATTTGCATAGCTTTATATATATGATATTGAAAATAAAATTAGTAGTAGAATGAAAGCACTAAATTCAAGTGATTGTTCGTTAGATATAGATCAAGAAATTATAAATAGATTAATATGGATGTTTGGTAGTGAAAATCAAATTGTTAAAGCTTTTACGATGGTCATAAATTTCTTTATGTCATTATTGGTAGTGAAAATCAAATTGTTAAAGCTTTTACGATGGTCATAAATTTCTTTATGTCATTATGGATCTTGTTCAAGCTCCAATCTGATCATTTGGTGTTCTTTCGTTACTAGTAGACCCTTTTATTGCATTTTTGCTCTCTACAATCACATTTAATAAAGAGAAGATCGATCAACATTTTTTTTTATAAGCAAGATCGAATATAATTTTATTAATAAAATAGAAGTAGGCATAAGTAATCAACTAGGTGCTGATTCAAGAGCCTAGTTTTCCTGCCTACTTTAAAACAAAAGAACACACAGGATGTAAACCCATTAACCCGCTAAAAATATGATAAGAGGCAAATACGGACCAAAAATATAACTTAAAACCCCAAGCACATTGCTTTACTAGAAAAATAACAAACAAAAGGACCACCATCAAAATAAAATAAAATAAAAAAATAGGAACAATAATAGACTACTTTTCAATCACTATTGAAATCAATTGAAGAGTAGCTCTATCCTGAACTCTAAAATATGATGTAGCAAAGCAGCAGAGACAACAGTAAGGATGAAGAACAAACTCTAAGTCCAAAAAAGGCAGAAAACTTAGGATTAAAGAGTGAGGAAGCAGATAAAATAGTATAGCCAAAAGGAAGCTCAGCAAAAAAAAAAAAAAAAAAATGAAGTGAAATTTATCAAAGATGGGTGCTAATATGTAAACTAACATGAACAAAAAATTTATCAAGTTGGTCAAAGTAAAGTGACCATTTAATTTGAATGCCTACAGCAAGATTTATCAAAGGAAAAAAAACTGTAGTAATATAAAAAAATGGAAGTCTGAGTGCAGCTTGGTAACTAAATTAAAATAAACCCAAAAAAATATACTTGATTAATTGGTGTGGCATATCAACTTCTTAAATGAAATAGAAGTTACTGTGTTGGGATTGGAATTTTTTCTAAATTCTTCCATAAATTACATCCACATTTGCTTATCCTATTTTTGTCACCTCCTGTCATAATCAAGCTACTATTTCAAATACTTAATTACTTCATGTATTTCAATAATTTGCTTGCTGGCTTGCTCTAATTGAAAGACCAGTTGTGATTTAGTTGGAGGTTTTTCAAAAATAGTAGTTGGTGTAGGACCAAGACTATATAATTATACACGTCCATGCATCTCATTGCTTACAACTTGAGTGAAAATTACATCTTCATCTACAAGCATGTTAGGATTTTTCTCAGAAGCTTGACTTGACAAAGTTTGAACTTGTTCCTATGTTGAACACAATTGAATCATCAATTTAATTCGAATAGAGGCAAAAACAAATGAAAGATATAATAATAGAAACACGTGCAAGGGTAGAACCAACAAAATCGACTAAAACAACATAAAAAATATGAGATATTGCCTAAGGAATGACAAACAAACAATGTAAATCGACATAAGAATGACAAACAAACATCAAAATCAATAAATTAAAAGACATCAACAGCTAAAGTAAACTACATATAATTGTATAACCTCATAAAGCTTAAAATTAGCCATTTTTATCAAGAAGGGAAAACAAAAGAGGAAGGTTGATCAATTCTTAGGAAAAGAAATTAAGTATACTCATTGATTTTAAAAGAAAAATGAAACTTGTATACATAACGAATCACAGATCAAGATCACCAAAGGAAGAAAATATTTGGTAGGCTCACGCTCCAATTTTTATCAGGCTTTACCATCATATTTTTTGCAGTTTTATTTGATGCACTTTCATCTTTCCATTTATGTGTGGCAAGAAACATTTCGAATATGGTAGGCTCATGCTCCAATTTTTATTTCTACATAAATATCAAGAAATAGTTAGTTAACATCATGCATGACAGAAAATGATTAAAAATTTAACTTATGAAGGAATAAAGGCACTTTACCTCTTCAGCTCAGACTTGGGCATAACTCTTTATACTTGTTGTCTTGCAGTCATTATTTGCTTAAAATGATAATCCTAATTCCTCCTACAAACTTCCTACATGACAGAGTTAACAAGTTTTGCAAATGATACAAACATAGGAGGTTGTAGGATCTAGAGTTGGTAAGATGTTTATAATATGATAATCAAGAACTAGTGAATTGAGAGTATGAAGTCAGCCTATCACCTGGAATTGAGTCGATCCAGTTTATTAGAGACACAAAGTCCAATCCTTAGGTGTAATATTTGAAGAGTGATTTGCAATACACTCCTCATCACTGTCGTACTTGTCATGGTGTTTAGCTTTTAAGTTACTCTTCTTTTTTGAGTACTTAGTTCCTATTTTTTGAAGAATCCATTTCTTCCTATCTTTAGTTTCTATAAAATCAAATTTTTTCTAACAAAAAGAGATGTGGTAAGTAAGATATTTAGAGAGTGGTTGCAAATAAAGCCATATGTCAGACATGATATACTACTTATCAAGAATTAATCAAACTAAATATATATACAAAAAAACTACAGTAAGAAAATTTGATGTCATACTCGTGCTTTGAGGTACAATCTATCCTTCTTTCCCTAAGGGATATGGTTCTAGCTTTTATATGTAATTGGAGCATCATTATTGCTTCTTATTAGAACACCAAGGTAAGTGCTAAAAAGGTTGGAGTTTGGACCTACAGCTTGGTTCTCATTATTGAAATCCAATGGTAACTTCTGTCCCAATAATAAAGTACTAAGTTTTAAAGCGCTTGATTGTCCATGAGTCCTCTTCCTTCTAGATCGACCTGATGACAAAAACCCATAAATTTAATTGGTCAATACAATGCCTTTGCATTATTGTTGAAAATACTTTTTATAAATACTAAAATTAAGTAAAAAAGAGTAATGCTGGAACTTTATGAAGAAATAAGGTTCAAATTTTACCAACATTATTTTCTTCTGAGGGCTGAGATTGTTATGATGTCTAAACTTGTTGAGATATTGTTTACCTAGAATATTTGTTGATATGCTAAAACTGACAATAAAAAAAATATAATATAAAAAGAAACAAAATTGAGAGTAGTAAACATGAAACTAGGATAATACTTTCAATCTCAAATAGTATAATTTGGGAGAATTAAAGACTGTCATGAAGTAAAGATATATTCTTAATCTGAGATAATAAATCATCAAGATGATCATTTCTCTTTTTCTTTTGTCTCACATAACTACTACCTTTAGTCTTCTTGCCCCTTTTCCTTTTTTAGTTTATTGGAGGGGATGTTGTTAATTTGATTTCTATACTTAGAATGTCATTTCTCACAATATCCACCATAACATCTTCAACCAAGACTAAATTTTGATCAACATGTATCTCATTTTATTAATAAGTCTCAACCTCTATTGCTTCATCCATCTCAGCAGGTACATCATAAAAGTCATAGGATTGAGATTTTAGAACAATAAGCTAATTAGGATCTTTCATACTTTTGACATAAAATACTTGTTCAGCTTAGGAGACTAGTATAAAAAGATCATTGGTATGTAAAGATTGAGATTACTATCTCGTGCACTAGCATATCTGTTTGCTTCGCCCTTTATGACCACTCCACTATTTTGGAACTCATAATCTTTCTCTCTATCGCATGTCTGGAACTTGTATCCATTAACAATATATCCCATGTATTAGTTTACCTCAATTTTAGGTCCCATAGACAGAGACATCAACTCTGAATTGAATTCAGTGCCAGCTAAATGCTCAACCTATAGTAAAAATTATATACAAAAAAAAAGAAGAAACAAAATTTAGTTTGCTAGAAATGAACTAAATATATTTAAATCTAAGAGGTGACAAAAAAGATAAGTTGCAAGATTATCTTACTAGCTTACCGAACCACTTAGGAAACTAATTAATATGCAATATCTTCCTCTCTTTGGCAGCCATATTCCAATATATAGCATCAACAATCTTTTTATGCACTCTATATTTTCATATAGTCATGTATGTATGTAGGGTCAGAACTAAATTTATAATAAATGATATTAAATCTATGGAACTAAAAGTTGTAGTAATAGGGTGGAAACTTGAAAAGGTAAGTGAGACCATCTTACTCAATATAAGGCTGAACTTCCTCACAATTTTGTAAAATATAAAGATGAGCAAGTTGTTATTCCTCCATGGATAATTGGTGATAAATAACTCCATGTAAGAAATGTCCAACGTTCTTGAAAACAGAAAGAAAACCTTCTATTGTAGCATAACCACCTTCATAATTTCTTTCCACCCTATTGAACCTCATCTCTATTCTTTTTAAATAATGTGAGCAAGAGGTTAAACACTCCTTAGCTAAGTAACCTTTTGCTATTGACCCCTTCGGCCTACTTTTATTACGCACGTAAGATTTTAAACTAGATAAGTACCTAAAAAATACATATTCAAACACACCAAAATTAGTGAAATCCAACCAATTAAAGAGATAAGATTTAGATATTATTGATAGTAAGATCAACTACCTTTTGCTAGGATACATCCAACGATAGTGGACCGGCCTAGCTAGAAGTGCCTCCCTTGCCAAGTGGATTGGTAGATGCCCCATCACAACAAAAAATGTTGGTAGGAATATTATTTTAAGTTTGCAAAGTGTTGCTATAATACTTGAATCCAATCATTCTAGGTCACCTCATGCCTCAATGTCTTTGAATATAACTCTCTAAAGAAGTTGCTCAATTCAATCAAGGCATCACACACATTCTTAGGCAACAAACTTTTAATTGCAAGAGGGATTAAATGCCGCATTAAGATATGACAATCATGTGATTTTAGTGATTGCAGTTTTTTCTCTTTCAAGTTGACACCCCTTGAAATATTTGAATTGAATCTATTAGGAACCTTTACATTCTTTAAGAATTCATACAATTTTCTTTTCTTATCAGATGATAAATTGTAACATGCAGCAGGCTTCACTTCTTTTTCATTAACCATTTTAATATAAAGTTTTTCTTTGATGTTCATCTTTTTCAAGTCCCTATGTGCACTATTAGCATCTTTTGATTTGCCTTCAATATCTAACAACGTCCCAATCATATTGTCACACACATTCTTTTCAATGTGTATAACATTTGAGTTATGTCTAATTAACAAATCCTTCCAATATAACAATTCAAAGAAAATATTCTTTGTTTTTTAATTCATAACCTAATTATCAGCATTCCTTTTCTTCCCTTATTTCTTACCACTTTCCCTTTCTAGTAACTCTAATTATTGCAAGATGCCATCCCCTAAAAGTTATTGAGTTTTTTCACCTTGCGATCAAAGTATGCATTCATTCTTCTATCTCGCCAAGGATGTCCATCTGGAAGAAACTGATAATGATCCAAATAGCAAAGTTTATGACTGTTAGACAAGTAAAAGGAATAAGTTTCCTTATTATATGAAGGGCAACCCCATCGTTCATTTGTTGACCATCCAGATAGATTTTTCAAAGCAAAAAAATCATTTATGGTCCATAATATGGCTGCCCGTATGTTAAAATTCTTCTTCTTACTAGCATCATTGGTTAGAAGCCCTAATTCTCACAACTCCTTCAACTCATCAATCAAAGGTTGTAAGAAAACATCAATTGAATTTCCAGATGCCTTCAGCCTAGGAATGTGCTAGCCAAGGTGGCAAATTGTAAGGAATTAAAACAACAGGCCAGGTACTGTAAGAAATGCTCATGGTCCTAAATGGAATGAACTCATCACTAGCTACTGCTAGCCTTACATTTCGACACTCCAAGGCAAATGTTGGATAAAGTTCATCAAACTTCTTCCATGTAGGAGAGTTAGCTGAGTGTCTCATTACATCATCTTTATATCACTTCTCATGGTGCCACATCATATTTTCCATAGTTTTAGGATGCATAAACATTCTTTGAAGTCAGAGCTTCAATAGAAAGTATCTAAGAGTCTTAACAACAATTTTTGACAAACTTTCTCCTTCTTTTACTACTCCTGAAGTCTATCCCAATGCCCCATATTTATGACAAACATCGGCCTTCTTATATTCCTTACAAAATAGAATGTAATTGTTAGGATATGCATCGATCTTAAAATAGTCAAGACCAAGGTCACAAATAAATTTTCTTAATCCTTGAAAATGCTTTTCTAAAAACTTAAAGCAATATATCAAAGGATTTGTCAGTCTATCCATTGAAAGTTTTCACATGCAAGAGATCAATAAAAAACTCTAACCTTGAGAAATCCGAAACTTCTACATGTAGTGGAGTCTCGGCCTCTTCTACCATTTTATAAAACTTTTTTGCACCCTGATTAGGTTCAACTTCTATGCCAAAATCATATTCAATGTTTAGTATTCCACATGCAGCTCCTAACATGTCAATGATGTCCTCATTCTCATCACTAATAGAAGCATTAGACAATACACTACCTCTAATTGTATCCAAAATATCCTCTCCATGATGGTTCCAATTTGTATAATTAGGCACCATACTGCTCATTATAATATCCTCACGCACCTTTGCCCACTTCTTATACAAATTGTTGTTGCAGTTGATACAAAGATATAAAATTTTGTTGTTCACTACTACTTCCTTGTTAGAGAATGCAAACACTAAGAAATTGTCAACACCCTTCTTATATTTCCTATTAAGTCTATCCTTTATGCTCATCCAACTCTTATCCATTGTGCTATTAGTGTAAAAATAAAAAATCATATATTGAATGAAACAACATAAAAAGCAAGCAATTATATGTCAATGAAAAAGATAATACTTTTAGTATTAATGTAAAAAGCATGCAATTGGCAGTAAAGATAAAATGATTTATATATTAGTGATATCACAAGGCACAGCTAGATAATGTCGAGACCAAGCAAAGAAAACATCTTTCCTTTAAAAAAAAAAGAAAGCTGAGAAAGTCTCTGGAATAAAAAATCTATATACATGCACAGACTAACTTATGCAAGTGCATTAAATAAGTACATCAAAAATAAATAAGAAAATCAATCAAAAAAAAATATTATATAAAGATGGCAAATAAAAATAGTAGAAATGTAACTTTCACAATGAACCACACTTTCACCATGCATGAACCAAAAATCGAAGTGCAGGAAATCAAAAAAGTCTCCAATCGAACACCAAAAAAATCCTATCTTTTTTCGGAACAAAAGGAAAAGGAAGGGATTCAAACAAAAAAAAAAATTGAAAATCTGATAAAGAATAAGAAAAAAATAGATAGAGATATAGAGAGAACATGATGAGAGTCTTCTACCAAAGACTAGACAATCTAGATAAACACCAATGCATACTTTCTTATCAAAAGTTACAACTTTGGCCTTCGAAGAAAAAAAAAATTCTAGTGAAATATTACAACTCATAGAAACTTCTGCCAAAATTTTGATTTAATTATGCATAAAATCCACACTTCTTGTTGGAGAGACCTAATCAAAATTAAGCTGAACCATGCATCTACACTTCTATTTGGTTTTGCTGGAATGGTAATTAATATACCTACTATCACTGCTCGGTCTTCTCTCAAAGACAATATCAAATCACTTTCCACTTCTACTAGAATTCAGTCCTTGTCAAGCTCACAGGAGACCATTCTACATGTAATAAAACAATCAATAGAAATATCATTCAGAAGAAAAACAATATTGAATAAAGGATGTTATAGATAGACTCTCAAGAAGAAAATAAGACTATTAGCAGAAGAATGTTTGGAATGAAAACATTGCAAAGAGCAGTTGGAAACAATTCTAAACTAGGAGGATCTACTTTGGGAGCAGAGATCAAGAATAAACTAGCTAAAATTTGGATATTGAAATACCAGAATCTTCCATATTGCATGAGTGGTGGAAGGAGAAAGAACATCATTCCTTGTATCAAATACCAGATCATGCTCTTAGACAAACTGAAATAAATTAGTAAAGCCTCCAACTAGTACTCTAAGTTGTTCAGATCTTCAAACACAACCAATTTAACAGCTGATTGGGGGAGCATCTACCTTGAGGACCACATTAATCTAAGAGATCTTAAACAACCATTATTGGAAGAAGAAATCAGAAGTGTATTGTTCAATCTACCATAAGATAAAGCATGGGGCCCTGATGGATTCTCGACATGCTTCTATTAACATTTTTTAGGATTGATAAAAGAGGACATATGCAAATTCTTTAAAGAAGTCCACTCCAATGGCACAGATATTCCTAAATATCCTCACCAAAATGCTATGCAACAGACAGGCCAAACACATGAACATATTGATATTAGAATTGCAATGTGCCTTAATTGATGGCAGGCAAATAAAAGACTATTTTATCAACACGGCTGGGATCATTTCATATAATAGCAAATCACAAAGAAATGATCCTATTTTCAAACTCAATGTCGAAAAGGCCTTTGATTTAATGCATTGGACCTTCAGGGGACCAAAAGAAATAGAAAAGATCCAATTAAGCTCATTAATTCAAACAACAAAAGAAAAAGGATCGATCCAAGGATGGGGGGACCTATGGGGGAGCACCAGATAGCATGGAGGACATTGGAGGAGAACTCGATGGTGAACTTGCTGAGATCGCTGTGGATGAGGATGGATCTATTCCAGATGGAGGCACCATCATAAACATTGACCTAGCTGACAAGGATGGCGTTGGGGGCGACATATGCATCGACAGTGATCTTCGATACCCATTACCCCAGGGGGAAGACGATGATGCTTCTTAGCTATCAAATGGATCGTGGTAACGGTGCATCGGCAATGCTCATCGATATTTGGAGAGATGAATAATGGAAGTGGAAGGGTGTGAAAAAAATCTTGCGGCTGGAAGTTGAAAGGTGAGGAAAAAAAACCCTACACATGGAAGAGGAAGCTAAGGGACGCGCGTGGATATTTTGGGTTAGTTAAGATATATTTGCTCATGGGATAAGGAAGGAAAGGGGTGGGGGGATTAGGGGTATAGCCTCTAAATTTTGGTTGACTTCTCTCTAAAGACTCCAAACCTACATTTCGGTTGGAAAGCTTGAGGAAATTTTTGAATCTTGCTTTGCACCTATTTGTACCATATCACAATCCATCTTGCTTGCTTTATTCTACGAAGGGTTCAAAAGTGGTACCGTTAGGATTTTAAACCACATCTCAAATAAGCTCCAATTTCTTCGCTTGCTCGGAATATTTTTTTCATTGAATTTTGTTGGTGAGACTATATGAGCAAGATGGAGCATGACTAATTGCAAGCATTTACTTGCTTGTCTTTTGTGGTCTCTGCTTATAATATGAAGTTGGTGTATTAAGGTATTTAATGTTTTATAGTTCAGCCTTTTCTAATTATAGACTTAATTAATTGATATGTTTTCAATTTGTTGCTTACATAATGCATGCCTTTGTCTAGAGTTTTACTAGCCCGAGTCATGAGTGATCCTAATCTGACTTGGTTCCTTAATCAGGTCCTAATATTGGACCCGAACCCAACCTAATAAAAGATCAGGTCAGATTGGGTCATGTCTATGATAAAAAATTTTGCCCCCTTGGATCATTTGGATCGAACTGGATCAAGTTGGATTGGGTCAGATCTATGTATAATTCCACTCTATTTACTCTATAGTTTATATGTTGGATCCAATACTAAATTTCGATCGGGTCAGGTCGGATCCAAATTTAGTAAACCCAAAACTGACCCAAAAAATTGAACTGATCCAATTTTAAAATCCGACCCCATGCATCCTTTAAAATGGTTGGATTGGGTCTAAATGGATCGATCTAGGTTGGATCATGGGTCAACTCGACCCATTTGTAGCCTTTGGTAAAGCTAAGGTTCTTCCCAACGGTGTAATGTGATTGCTGATAAAAATTAGATTTTTCTAGCAATTTAAAAAAATTACTAAAAAAAATAAGACTTTTCCTAGCATTTAATCTGACCGTCGAGAAAAATAAGATTTTGCCTAGAAGATTCAAAAAAATGCTGCCTAAAGTCTGTTTTACCAGTAGTTTTCTATATCCACTAGTAAAAGTCTATTGATAAATCTTCCTTTTCTTGTAGTGTGTATAACCCATTCTGACTTAATATATAGAATAGAAAAAAAATTCTTACTTAATATAAAAATATATAGTATTAAACAACAAAACTATATTATGAGGGGTTGCATAGTGCTAATACTATTAATAACCTTATAATGACCACTACTCAATACAGATATGGGTTCTCATTTTCCATCCTTGTATTTATGATGACTTTTACTCACTCTCACTAAGAAATAGTATTCAATGTCGATTACCCAATATGGTCACTAAAAATTAAATAAATTTTGATCACTATGCCATCTAAATAGTGACGGTCGTATACAAGGGTCAATATTGATAATCCTTTTGTGAGAAATAAAATATGTACATCATTAAAAAGTTATAATGGTTAAAACTGATTCATGCATTTGTGACGGCCATAGAAAATGATCATAAAAACAACAAATTTAAGGAGGGTCAACATCTTTGGTCACTAAATCAGTTGTCAATAATGACTAACCCATATCGGTCATCACAAATATAGTTTATTCAAAGCATCACATACATATGGCCATTAGAATATACATTTGAATACTGACCACTATCAAAATATCCTCACTAAAGCATGTTAAGTGTGATGCACCATGCAAACGATCACAAATATATGTTCATTTCTGACCACAACTATAGATCCTCATAATGTGTTATTAGTGACAACCTAAACATGACCCTCATTGGATTTGGTCACTAATACACCATTTTCTTGTAGTGTATTTTCTTTTAATCTTTGACACACTAATACATTTGGGGATATACAATTTTATTTGATCATTCTGCCGCACTATAACACTAGTTTCATAACATTTGGTATAAGAGCAATGATTTTGTATATTTTTGCTAAGTTGATCAGGTGTGTGCATCCAAGATGTCGACAAAGTTTGAAGTTAAGAAATTTGATGGTAAAATGGAGTTCAACTTATGAAAAAAAAGAGTGAAAGCAATTCTAGTTTAGCAAAACTTTTACAAAGCTCTTCTTGGCGAGTAAAAATCAGGTATTATTGATGTAGATGAGTGGTCAGACCTTGATCTAAAAGCTTCTAGTGCTATTGAGTTGTGCTTGGCAGATGAGCTTTGCAGTTTAGGGGTGATGGTGGAGGAAGAAGATTAGGCTATTATTCTTTCTTCATCTTTATCCAAGTTCTTTGACCACTTGGTGATCACTATCTTGTATGGCAAAGATACTTTAAAGATGGAGGAGGTCAAGATAACCTTAACTGTCAAATGAGGCCAGGCACAAGTTTGATGTAGGTGATAGTTTGATGGCAAAGGATTTGGGTTAAGAAAGAGAATGTCAGAAAGAAAAAGATGGCAAGAAGAATCATTCCAGGTCTAGATCCAAGTCAAGGGGACAGAATGACATATGTCACTACTGCAAGCAAGAAGGTCATTAAAAGAAAAATTGCCCTAAATTAAAGTCCAAGTGGAAAAAGAACCCTGATGAGGCTGGAGTTGCTACTGAGTTAGAGAAGGAGAGAGATGTGTTGACCATCTCCTCAGGTAGGATTATTCAGATACTTGGATTCTTGATTCTGATTGTTCTTATCATATGTGTTAATATAGAGATTGGTTTGCTTCTTATACATGCCATGATAGGGGTAGAGTTCTTATAGATAATAATATCGAGTGCAAAACATTGGAATAGAAATAGTCAAAATTAAGATGTTTGATGGAGTTGTGAGGACTTTGATAAATGTCAGGCATGTTCCTGATTTGAGAAAGAGTCTTATCTTCCTTGGTACATTAGATATGCCAATGGATGCACATTTGTTGGTGCTAATAGCATATTGAAAATTAAACATGATGCCTTAATTTTAATGAAGGGAGAAAAGATAGGTTTTCTGTATAGGTTGATTGAAAAAACTATTATAGGTGATGCTACTATTATATCCTTTTTTGATGATGATGATGCTACATTGTTACGACATGCTAGGCTTGGCCATACGAGTAAAAAGGGATATTAGAATTGTATAACAGGAATTTACTCAAGGGTATTAAATCTTGCAAATTTGATTTCTGTAAAACATATGTTCTTGGTAAGCAATGTACGATAAAATTTGTCACCTCAATAAAAAGGAGCACATAGGTCCTTGAGTACATTCATTCAGATGTCTGGAGAGCAGCACCAGTTACTTTGCATGGAGGAGCTAGATACTTTATTACTTTTATTGATGACTTCTCCAAAAAAATTTGGATTTACTTCTTGAAGCATAGATCAAAAGTTTTTGAGAAGTTGAAGAGCTGGAAAGCTAGAGTTGAAAAGCAAACAGGTAAGCAGATAAAGGTTCTCTGCACTAATAATAGTGGAGAATACACCTCTAAAGAGTTTGTGGATTAATTACTATTAGAAGAAAGGCATAGCTCAGCATTTCACTATCCCAGGTAACCCAGATAAGGCACAACAAAATGAGATAGCTAAAAAGATGAACAGAACACTGCTTGAGAGAGCTCATTGCATGAGACTGTTTACAAATCTTTTAAAGCAGTTTTGGGTCGAGGTAGTTAGCACCGCATGCTACTTGGTGAATCAGTCTCTTTCGACATCACTGGGACTTAAAACACTACAAGAGGTTTGATCTAATAAGCCAGTTGATTACTCTCACATTCATATATTTGGTTGTCTTGCATATGTGTTGTTATAGAAGGATCAAAGAATTAAGCTTGATGGAAAGTCCAATCCTTATATCTATTTAGGGCATAAGGTTGGTGTGAAAGGCTATAAGCTTTGGAATCCAATTGCACAGAAGGTGAAGCTCAGTAGAGATGTGATATTTGATGAAGCCTCAATGTTGAAGAAAAAAATTCAGCATTAGGTCCAAAGTATGAAAAAACCTAGTACATTGGTGATGCTTGTCGTTACAGCAACAAATAAGAATTAAACAAAACTTACTATAGATTAAAACAATGGTGAGTCGGATATCGATTTTCTTAAAGATTGAAGGCTAAGTTACATTCAACTTTAATTAAAATTTTAAATTAATTTATTAAGTAGAAGTTTAAATTAAAGAGAAATAATTGAGAGTTTAGCAAATTAAAATAAAAAATAAATACTTAATTAATTAGAATTTTAGAATTAATTAAAAGTATTTTGGAATTTTGAATCCATCTCTAGCAAAATTATGGTAATTTTTTTTAATACAAGTATTTAAATTTTAAGAATTTAGTTATAATTATAACTTATTTTTTTAAAGCATGAATCGTATCTTCGGATCATGGTTCATCTCAATAGAATCATAAATTATTCAATACTTTAATTCTTAAAAATTTATAACATATCTTTTAATGATTTTTTTAAAAATAAATTATTAAATTGAGTATGAACTGTATCTCTCGATCATAATCCATCTCAATAAATATAATTTATTTAGATTTTTAATCAATAATAAGCATGTCAAAAAGTTAAGATCTCATGCATAAAAAGATAAATTTCATTAAAAACTAGGCAAGAGAACATGTTGCATAAAAAGTAATTACAAAAGATTAAAAAAAAAAGTACAATCCATACTCGAAGACTTCATCTACTTCCTCAAAATTTAGCTCCTTAACCATGCATGATTGACGATCTGCTCACTCCCAGCATCTTCAAAGCTCCTTAGTGAAGGATAGAAGAAGAAAAAAAAAAGGAAGAAAGAAGAATGAAAAGATAGAAAAAGAGAGGGAGGAGGCACTGTTTAG
Source organism: Cocos nucifera (assembly GCA_006176705.1). Classification (NCBI taxonomy): domain Eukaryota; kingdom Viridiplantae; phylum Streptophyta; class Magnoliopsida; order Arecales; family Arecaceae; genus Cocos; species Cocos nucifera. The sequence continues at coordinate 161,835 of QRFJ01000236.1, read as the reverse complement.
GGCTGAGGAAAGAGAGGAGAGTTTTAAGGAGAAGAATTGAGAGTTTTGTGTTCTCTCGGCTAAGAGGACTTTTTATTTTTGAGTCTTAGGGAATAGAGGGATTTAAATAGAGAGAAAATAGGGAGTTGATGAGTCCTTTTCGGAGTCAATTTGGAGTCTAGATTGAATTAAATCTTGCTAAAGAAGTTCTGGCCATTGGATCTGTGATCAACACTCCAAAATCCATCAAAAATTCATTTCCTGGCATTCAGATTGAATAAGGATAGATTGATCTTTTGATCGGGTGAATTTCCGTCATTGGATCGTGCGTTGGAAGCCTGAAGGAATCCTAATCAAATCGGGAATTAATCTTGATCGTTGGATGATGTTGAGATGGCTTCTGGGCCATCGGATGGCATAACGAAGGCTGGAAGACTTTGAATTGAAATCAAAAATATTTCTATCTATTGGATCTTGATTGAGAGCTATATCGGCCATCCGATTGCACATCACTGTGCCACTAGACCCTGTGAACCAGATTTTTTGAAGACCTGCACTAATTTGCGCTCGCCGCATCAAATGAATTTACCAAAAAAAATCTCATGAGCTGCATGGGTTTTTCTGTGGACCCTTTAAGGGTCCACGCCTATTGAGTCAACCATTGGTCCATCATGGACCACATGGTTTGTTGACGTCAGGGTGACATCGTGCAGAGAGAGTTGGGTCGAGCTTTTTTCTTTGTGCGTGGGTTGGCTTTTATGGGCTGGCAGGCTACGGGTGCTGAGCTGGTTTCTCTAGATCGGTCAGTTCAGTTTGAACTAGCCAGAAATAATTAATTCTTTTTTTTTTTATTTTTTTATTTAAAATTTTTGGACTTCATATCTTTTTCATTTTAGCTCTAATTTACGTCAAATTTATTTTGTTTGAACCCATAAATCGAGCTGTTCACATCGATGATACTTTTTCCTATAAAACATTAATAAAAATATTAATTTTTAAATAAATATTAATTATTATATATTTTAGTGCTATTATTTAGTATATTTATGGTATTTATCAATCGATTCAAGTAGAGCCACTGATCAAGATAGGCAACAACAATGCTGATTTAGGAGAATCTTCAAAGTAGGTTGAAAAAATCGTACAACCACAACAATAAGAGGAGCCTTACTCTATTGCTACAGGAAGGGCTAGAAGGAAAGTATAACTACCATTGAGGTTGAGAGATACAGTTGCTTATGCTTTTCCTATTATTTCTTCTGATCTAATGACCTTTCAGGAGGCTCTGCAAAGAAAGGATAGTGATAGATGGCAGATTGCTATGTAGGAGGAGATGAACTCTCTTCATAGGAATGAAACTTCGGAACTTGTCACTCCTCCCAAGGGCATAAAGGCAATCTGTTGCAAGTGGGTATGCAGAAAGAATGAAGCTTCATCAAAAGGTAAACTACCAAGGTACAAGGCCAGATTGATAGCGAAAGGCTATAGTCAGAGGAAATGGATAGACTTTGGTGAGATATTCTCTCTGGTTGTTAAGCACTTTTCTATCAGGGTTATGTTTTCTATAATGGCTATGTGGGATTTGGAGTTAGAGCAATTTGATGTGATGATTGTTTTCTTACACGGTAGTCTAGATGAAAAGATCTACATATTGTAGCTAGATGGTTTTATGCAGAATGGCAATGAGAAGCTAGTATGCAAGTTGAAGAGGTCTCTCTATGGTTTGAAGCAAGCTCCGCATCAGTGGTATAAGAGGTTTGATACCTTTATGGTGACACATAGCTACATGAGTAGTAGGTGTAACAGTTGTGTCTATTTTCATTTTCTCAGTGATGGTTCTATTGTACTGCTGATGCTATATGTTGATGATATACTTATTGCTTGTAAATATATGTAAGAGATTTCTAAGTTGAAATAGAAACTTAATTCTGAGTTTGAGATGAAAGATCTAGGAAGTGCCAAGAAGATCCCAAGCATAGAGATTCATAAAGACCAGTAGAATGGAAAGCTATGGTTGACCCAGATGGGATACATTGAGAAGGTGTTGGCCAAATTCAACATGGAGGAGGCTAAAGCTATGAGTATACCTCTAGCTCAGCAATTCTAATTGTCTATGCGGCAATGTCCCCAATCTAAGGTAGAGCATCTAAAAATGCTCAGTGTACTATATGTTAGTGCGGTTGGATATTTGATGTATGTTATAGTTTGCACTTGATCTGATTTGTCACAAGCTATTAGTGTTTTGAGCGGGTACATGGCATATCTAGGAAAAGAGCATTGGAATGCAGTTAAATGGGTTTTGCATTATCTGAAGGGCACAATAAATTTTGGTTTACTGTTTCAAAAGAGCACTAATGCTGATGTTCTAGTTGGCTTTGTTGACTCAGATTATATAGGTGATCTTGACAGGAGGAGATCAACCACAATGTACATCTTCATTCTAGGTAGAGGTCTTATCAGTTGGAAGGTAATGCTTTAGGATATTGTAGCATTGTTAACAATAGAGACAGAGTATATAGTTGTAGTTGAGGTTGCCAAAGAAGCATTTTAGCTTAAGGGTTTGTCAAGAAATTGGGTATTGCATAGAAGAATGTTTTTTTGTATTATGATAGTCAAAGTGCTATATGTCTTGCAAAGGATCCAGTGTATCATGCCAGGACAAAGCATATTGATATTCGGTATCACAAGCTTAAAAAAATTTGTTACAAGCGGTTGCATTCAGTAAGTTAAGATTACTACTTAGGAGAACATAGTAGATATGATGACCAAGCCACTTTTATCAGTCAAGTTCGAGCATTTCTGGACTTGGCTCATGTTCAGGAGCGCTAAGGTGTGAAGGCCCTAGGGTTTGGGGGTGTTATCTTTTGTAAAGAGATTCTTTTGTTTTGAGTGTAGAAGTTTGACCAAGTCAGACGTGGAGAATGTTGTGGTTGACTTGGTTAACCAAGATACCCACGTGATGTTAGGTGATGTTGTTTCCAAGATGGAAATTATTAAATTAATATGATAACTATTGGTGACATGATAGTGTTGGCTTTCCTCTTAGTCACGTCTCTATATGTTTTCTTCCCTTCATCAACCCCTATATAAAGAGGGGGTATTTACCATGGATAGAGGTATTGGAACAATAGCAGATATTTTCTCTTCTTCTTATTTATCACGTCAATAGGTTTTGAGGATCACGAGTTTATGAGATGGCCGTTTGGAAGTATCTTGTTGGTGAAGAAGATTTGGGTTTGCTGCGTGTTTCGTTTTCGGAAAGAGAACCGACGCTTTAGTGTAAGGTTCTTTCTTCCGTTTGTTCTACTGCACATAGTAGATCTCTCTCTGCTCTCCCATAGACGTAGGCTATGGTTAGACCTGATTATGGGTCGGGCCTCAGGCCTAAACTCTATTCATTTTTAATCAGGCTTCGGATCGGACTTATGTAAAATTTGATTTTTTCTAAGCCTAAGCTTGACCCATGATCAGGTCTAGCTACGGTCAAACCATGTAATTCCTGATGTCCTTGTATGATTTGCTTTTGTCTATTTTGTTGCACTATTGTCTTTTAATCTTTGACATACAAATATATTTAGGAATATATAATTTTATTTGATCATTCTGCTGCACTATACCACTAGTTTCGTAGCAAGAGCAATGCTACATGGCTTAGAAAAATAATTCCAAAAAGTGTGACTTGCACCCATCACTTTGCATTATTATATGGCATACTTCACGATACCAATTCAATGGAGCAACGGGAGTTGACACCAGTTGAGTTGACTTCATTAGTGATATTTATGAGTTAAGCATTTTCCATTAAACATCATTAATTTGAGACTTAATCTTGATGCAAAGAGTTTTCTCTGGTCAATATGTTTAATAGATAAATGAACACTCAAGCATGTGTAATACATGTTTTAAAAAACAATATATTATAACACATGAATTATAATAGATAATATCAAAAATAATTATATATTTTTAAATAAGTTGGTTATGTTTTTGCACTTTTCTCATTACTATCTTCCCTCACAAATATCATAGTTAAATATTTTCTTATCCAGCTATAACCGGTATTTCTAATTGTTCTAATTTATTTACTCACATTAATTTTTTATGATATTTTCTTTATATGTTAGCAAAATAATTTTTAATTCCTTGTTATTTATTTATTTATTTTCATAAAATGGTAGTGAGAAAATAACAAATAGAAAGAATTTTTTTTGGTATGGTCTCATTGAAAAAGAAATATTTTATAATACTTTTTTTCTTTTTATAGTTGGTATTTTTATTTTTTTCTTATTTATTGCTATCACCTTTTTAGTTACGATCATTTTTATATGTTTGAAACTTTTTTTAATTTCTTTTTTGTCTTATTGAAAATTGATATATTTGATATTTGATTTCTTGATTGCTATGATTATAATTAGATAAACTAGCTTATAACCCATGCAAGGCATGGGATGTGATTTTTATAAAATAATATTTAATTTTATTTATCTTTTTATTATATATATTCTATATATATTTAAAAAATAATTAAAATAATTGAAGAAATTATATTTTTTGTATAGCATATATTATAAGTTATCGGATAAATCTTGTGAAGATCCGACGATCCTGATTCCATGAAACTCATTCCTAAATCCATCATTTCTTTCTATTTTATCTTTATCCATTTTTAAATACTTTCATCTCTCCTTCCCCTCCTCCTTCGATCCTCTCCTCCCACACCTCTAATTGTTCCAATGGTAGTGCCAACTATTTTGGTCATTAGCCATTATTACCACTTGACTATTCCAATTCATATTCCAATCTATTTCAATTCTGATTCTAATTATAATCACAAACTAAATATGCCATTAATATCTTTTATATTCAATATAAATCTAAATTACTAACCCTAGAACAATGGACATGTATTTTTGAATATATTTATTAGATATGTTGGTATTAATTATATTATAAAAATTATAGATGATATATTTAATATATATAATATGAAATAAATAAAACATTAAATAATTTTTGGTTTTTTATTTTGATTTTATGATTTTTTTTCATGACTTTTATAAATTTTTATTTTAAAAATCATCCGATTTTGCTTTTCATTGCCAAAAGCGGGGTTGACATTTCTCAAATTTTTATGTTTTTATCAACTGCAACAAACCCATCCTATTGACATCTTTGGAACTTATCTGGCTGCAGTAAATGAAGGCAAACCAATGCATTATTGCTCCTTGCAGAAACCATCGCAACAAATGAACGCCCGAAGGGATCACAAACCAAATCACCATTGATTTCATCAACCACGCAGCCATCTTCATAGCAATCCTCCTCTTCACCCACCTCAGCCCATGGCGGGGTGAGGTCTTCCATTATGGTATCTTCTGCACACCCTAGCTCCCCACGCTTCCAAGAGGACCATAACTCCCACCCCCTGGCCCCTACGAAACAACCCCACTCCATCGATGTCGAAGGTGGAGGTGGAGGATTTCTTGGATGTAAACATGGTCTTGGAGCAAGAGTGGGCGAGTGGTGGGGAGGGTTTGTGGAGGGCGAGACATGGCGGGGTGAGGACTTCCATTATGGTATCTTCCACATGCCCCACCCTCCCGCATCTCTAGGAGTACCATAATGCCTGCACCCAGCCCTCATGGGACCATCGTGGAGGCTTACGTGAACATGGTCTCGGAATGGAAGCGAAAGTGATCTTATTTTTTTGCAGTCTCGATTTTTTTTTTTTTTGCATACATGGCAGACATGCTTTGAAAAGGATATATTTTTTTTATTAATTATATTATATATTATATATATATATATTTATATTTAATATATTTTGGATGTTTGTACATTAAATTTGATATGTTTTATATGTGTGTGCATTAAATCTAAATGAAAACTTTAAAAAAGAAGAGATGCAATTGCCCTACGTGACCATATCTAGTGATAGAAAACTCCTGGCGAGATCCTCGATCAGATAGAAGATATTATTGAGAATCTGGATCTCATTGAGCTTGAGCTTGTCTCAGTCTTTGTTTCAAAGTGGAGCTCTATTTTGATTATCACCTGTTACAAAGATAACTTGCTTTTATAGGACTTTGTTTGTTCACTTTACCATACTTCCAAGCATCATAATTTTTTTATTTATTTTATCATCAAATCAAATTTTTTACCTTTATATCAATTTAATTTTTTGTCTTTCACCTTTTCTCTTATCTTTCATCGCCTTTGGTTAAAATTTTATTCGACTCGGATATCAATAAAAATAAAAAATAAAAATAAAAACTTTATTTATTTCTTTAGCTTTCTTTTAATCTTTTATATTTAAAGATGGCTTCTTTTTCTGTATCTACTATAATTTCTCTTTTTGACTTTTGATATTCGAATTCAGCATTTATCTTTTATTTTTAACTTTATTTTATATGACAAATAAATTAGTTCCTTTATTTTCTCCAATATGCTCATGCTTTCTTATAATCTTATGCTTTATTTATTTTCCTCACCTCACAGTATGAAGGAGAGCTCGATTCTAAACCCCTCACCGCTTCCCACTCCTCTCCATCTCCAAAATATGTATAGAAACTCCACCCACCCAGGCATCCACCCCGATGCGGCTACAAAGGTTAGTGATGATGTCAAAACTAGTAAGGATGCACCAAACGACGCCACACACATGATCATCATAGGCTTCTCAGGCCTCCCTCCCTTGCCATGATCGACGGTGATCTCCTTCGCCTCCAGCCTTGACTCATCGATGGCTAGTGCTATAGCATCAATCAAGACCTCCTATTTGTTGGATGGGGTCTCTTCATCCTCATGGAGCTCGAGATCACTCAACTCCATTTTGTGATTTGTAGTGGAGGGTGTGATCTCTCTAGGCATAGACGATTCCATGATAGCTATGATGTCCTTGTGGAGGGCCTATGCTCTATTCACTGCTTCTTCTTTCGTCAGAATCGATGGTGTTACTATTGCATCGGTATCCATTATTTAGGCAAGAAAGAAAATGGATTAGAAAAAATTTCAATCGGAATCTAAAAAACCTCTCTAATCTCTTTCAAGTGCTCTTTTTTCCTATAGAGATCTCTAAAAAAGATAATGAAATAAAAAAAAAGAAGCCAAAAAAGGGGCAAAATTCTTATCCTTAAATTTTTTCATCTTTCCTCCATTTTTGTTGATTTTTCCTATGTTTTCCTCCTATTTTTTTCTCTTTTTATTTCATCCTCAAGAGTCCCTGTTGGTTGGGAGGTTTGGAGCAACCGAATAAGGAAGCTTAAATGATAGCTAGGGACATATAGTGAATGGAGGCATATGTGTTGACGATAAATGATGAACGAACACTAAAACTTTCATTTAATATATATAATATAGATATGGATAAATAGATGTTTTATTTCTCTAAAATTATGGTTTAGAATTTATTTTCTTAGTGGTACATAACTAGGACTTTATATATAATCTAGGAAAGTGAAAGGATATGTTAAAATAAAACATGATGGATAAAATTTAGAAAAAAAAGAGTACTTTAAAATTTAGATTTTTATATTTAGATAAAGGAGGAGAGATAGAGATGGTACCTATCTTGATAGGAGCATAAAGTTTGATCATAAATAGTAGAAAAAATTATAGGAACACTTTTTCAACTTAGGACCTATCCTAGAGACACTCTCTTGACTTTAACAAGTTTTAAATAGATTTTTTAAATTTTCAAACTATTTCAAATTGGTTATATCATTTATCTTCATAAATAAATTAAATGGTGTCATGTGAGCATCATATGATAGAATAAAATTATTATCATATGATAGAATAGAATTATACTATGACCAAAATATCCTTTATATTAGTTGTTTGTGGGATAAAGTTCTAGCACAAACTTAAAAAATCCATAGATAAGGATCACCCATTGAATAGATCTCAAAGCACTCTATCCCACTCTAGCCCGAGGCTTGATCCGGATGCACGACATCCTTAGGTTTTAAGCCCATAGGACATGCAAGGCTTGTTTTCATATTCATATATACTCATATCAATCTCCAGTGGTGGTAATGAAAGCAAACTTCTAATACATTTATTTAATAAAAATGGTCTACAAGAATTAATAAGAATAAATTAACATTTATTCTAAAGATAAATTAAGGAAAGTACAACTAAGGTTCTATGCTCCTCACTGCTTCCCAAGCCCCTAATATTCTTCTAAATATGAAAAAATATAATACCTCTAATTTATTTAAATTTTTATACAAAAAAATAATTTTTTTAGTTTCATAAGTTTTTATAAAAATATTTCAATGAATGCAAAAGCATGCCATATCAATCAACATAGATTTGAAAAATGCATTTGCTCGAAATAAATTTCTTAATCACTCAAGGGTCGACCTTTTACTCTCACTTTCTTAGTCTCTTTGACTAATTATGGCCATGATTGGTCCATGGCTAGCCCCAAAAGAGGCTAGATCCTAACTACGACATGCTATATGTCGCTCATGCACCAGTGATCACCCCATTAGAAGCCTCAAAGAAAAACTAGCTATAAATTCATATGGAGAAATGTACTCTCATCAGCATGTACAAACGTTTAGCCTTGCCTGGCTAGACTTGAAAGGAAAACTAGCCCCTGACTATATATAATACATCATTCGCTGATCATCTTACTGAAGGCCCAAAAGGTGACTAGATTCTGAATCTATGTGATCATAGTCAGACTAGAGAGTGGTGGAACCAATGTATAATACATTTTGATACAAGAAAATATAATTAATTTTTCACTAAAACATGTATATTCAATAGAATATTTCACGAATCATTTTTATGTAGAGCATATAAGATAATTAATTTAAACAGAATACTAAAGCAATCGATAAATATAGAAATCAAATTTTATGTATGACTAAAACACATTAGGGAGAGAGGTAATTTACTATTTCTACCCTAAATTTCTATGAAACTTCACTAATGAGGAATACTAACCAAAACCTAGAATAAGTAAATACTCTATTAGACTTCTAAGCAGAAGATTTTCTAATTTATACCATTGAGTTTGACCTAACATCCATGGATCTCAACCAACTTTAGGTCTAAATATTTATCAAATATAGATCTCTAGGTCGAAATCATGGTTACTTGTATGTGATGGATTTGGTTGTGATCAAATCCCCTTGTTATCTGGATGCGATTCTATCTAATTAAATTAAAATCCTGAAGTTATATCTAATTTTATAAATTAAAGAAAAAGTAGAAACTTAAGCTCAATCAGGATCCATTGAAATGGAAAGGGGGAAGAGAGAGAATCACTTTTAGCTGGGTCAGTGTAGGGATTTGATCGATCAGTGATCACAAATCAGAGAAAGGAGATTAACAAACACAAAAAAATAGATTTATAAAAATTAATCAAATAATTAAATAATGAAGGAGATGAGAAAAATGGAGGGGAAAGAAGAGAAAAAGGAGAGTAAGGGAAGAGAAGAAGGAGAAGAAAGCGGTTTGCTGGTCGGGATGGGATGGTGGCGGCATGGCAAGTGCAGTCGGAGTTTGGCAGCAATGGCGGCGCCGATGGTGGCTACCCAAAAGAAGGCCAAAAGAAGCAGAAAAGATGGTTTAAAGGGGCTTAAAATAATCTAGAAATTAATAAAGCTTGGATCCAGGAAGAATGGAAAAGAAGGGAAGGGCTACCCACCGACGATCATCGCGGATGGTGGGTCTTAGTCCACTAGCAGTTTTTCAATGGTTCAAGAGCACAAAATCGAGATAAAAATAGAGTATTGATGGAATAAAGAGAGAGAGGAAGTTTTGGGGCTGCTAGGCTTTGGCTAAGGTAGCTTGTTAGCTGCCGATGAGGAGGAGAAAGAGGCTTGATGACAGCCTAATAAAAGGGATAAGGTCGGTCTAACATTTGTTGTTTACTGATTGCACCGGTCTGAGATGGCTGTTGGCCATTTGCATCAATCCAGAGAAATTGTACAGGCCATCATTGGGTGGCCTTATCATCACACGACGGGGATAAAGAAGTGGATCGGGATATCCCTTATTCTAATCCCAATTTTTTTTTTCAAAATTATGACTTGAAGTCGGCAATGTATTTGCTAACTTTAATTCAAAATTGGCCCAGGTAGGCGGATTTCATATTCTGCCCTTCTTAAAAAGTTTCATCTTTGGAAGTTGAGAAATTTGATCCTTTCAAAGTTAAATGTGCTCAACTCAAACTCACATGTACCACTTTTTCCTTGACAATTCAATCAAATTGAACACATGATCATACCAATCAAATGTTCGTAAGTAATCCAGTTACTTAGATCAATCATAATCCTCATACATGTTTCTATTCCATACAATCCGACCTTTATGCTAGCTTTAGAATTTTGCCTATTAAGTAATATACAATCCAAGATCTCGTTTCTCCATGATTAAAGCCAGTGCAATAACTAGATTTGGATCAATTATCAGAAGCTTTCTATCATATTTAATATTAAGATATAGACTAATATGATTAGCACTAATTGAGTGACATATTTGAAATCATCATCCTGATATGAATGCATGTTCATTCAAGATTTAGGATCAATTTGATATTAAATCCTCACAGGAACATAAGTTAAGATTAATTATATTTAGTATAAAGGTTGAAATGGATTGGGTACATATAATGACCAACAATGATTAGAGTCAAATCATCAGATGGTTGTGAGGGCAATCATAATTATATAGTGATGGCACATATAACAAGAGCCTATGATAAAGTATGAAAGTGATCAGTATTGGATTTAAAAGCAAGTCCATGAAAATAAGGAACTTATACCATTGTTTCTAAGTTGGAGTTGGGATCATAAGAAGGGAAACAAATGACACATAATTGATTTGGATACTTAACAAATTAGACCAAATTGAATCAATAATTAATTAACTTTAATTATGAGATGCTCTGAGTTTTCCTTAGTGAAGACCACAATTGTTGAACCTATTTAAGAGAATAGCATAGCCACATTACAATTAGCCTAAAACTCTCTTTTATTGAAAAATCAAATCTTACATCATAACACTTTTCAAATTGTAATTAATATTTTTGATTAGTTTTTAAATGAGTCAATTCACCATATTTCCATTGCACAACTTTAATCATCATTCTCTAAAAGTTCTTCATGATCTTAGATCAAAAAATTTTTTACTCCAAGCAAAGAATTTTATCCTTATTTTTTGAATATATTAGAGACTAATTAACCCTCGAGGTAATTACCATAAAGTTTATTATATTTCAGATCTAGCCTTAGATTACTTTGATAATTTAATTAGATAATTAAAAATTGATCTCTCTCTCTCTCTCTCTCAAGAATATTAATTCTATGCTTTAATAAATTATAAGGTTCCAAATTAACTTCCTTACAAGCATGTTTGATCCACTAGAATCTTCTCTCAAACCTATTTAAGCTGCTCATTTTTTTTCTTATTTTTTTTTAACATGAAATTCTACTAGCATTTGAAAAATGGTGATGCAAGATCCATGATTAATTCATAAACCTGATTTTTAACTTTAAAAAGAATTTATACAAAAAATCTAGTAATCTAGTTTAAGGATTCATTCAAAACTCCACCACAATATAGACTCTATGATTTCACAATGAGATCAATTCTACTAATTCTGAATCACATATATATTTTATTATTATTTATTATTAAATTTTTAATCTAAAATTACTTTTAATAAAATCAAATTACTATCACATATCAGGATCATATCCAATTTAGATTTTTAAAATATTTGAATATAACTCATCCATATTATACAAAGTATATCTCAATATATCAATTATTATGATATTTTTCTAAAATTAGATTTGGTGTATATAATTAGAATTTTAACAATGTCAATCTACTATGCTTATCCTAAGCAAAGTTTTTATATCCAAAAAATACAAATATTATGAGACAATTCATTGGACTCTTAGTACTACTAATTATTTTGAGATATCAATTAAACCCTAAGTTCTACCCCACTCTTATTACCAACCTAAACTTTAAGATCTTAAACCTAAGTTCTGATATCAATTTATTTGTTACATGCAAACCCGATGGCCCAAGCTGAGGGTGAGACAGATAGTCGTATGTCTTTAAGATTTGATCCCATAAGACATGTAAGACCTACCTTTTTCTTCAAGTATCATTTTAAACTCAGATAATGATAGAATACCCTAATACATTAATTCAAAGAATAATCCATAATTATTTCCTAATAATATGAAAATATAATCAATTTTTTCACAAAAATATTAATCATAAGTCTTCTAATCCTCAAGCTTCTTTCTACTCAAACTTAAGCCATGTCTATTCTGCAACATCTAAAAAGCAAAAAAAAAAAAGAAAAGAAAAGAAAGATGTAATGAGCTTTATGAGCCCAATAAATTACTGAAATCTTTAGTTTAATTAAATATTTTATATATGAAATATAAATTCAAAATTTGCATGATTTTTCATAAAACATGCCAATGTATATATAAAACATATTATATCTATCAACATAAACCCAAAATATACATTTGGCCAAAATAAATTTTCAAAATGACTAATGATCGATCATCCACTCTCACTCTTCTAGTCCCTCTGACTATGGCCATGATTAGCCCATGGCTAACCTTGAAAGAGACTAGATATTAACTATAATATGCCATCCATTAGTTATGCACTAGTGATTGCCTCACTGGAGATCTGAAAGAAACTAGTTCTAATATCACATGGAGAAATATACTCTCATCAGTACATGCCAACGATTGGCCCATCCTGACTAGGCCCGAAATGAAAACTAGCCTATGACTATAATATACTATCAGCTAGTATGCACCAATGATCATCCCAATGGAGGCTCGAAAGGTGTTTAGATCCTAAATCTATGTGATCATAGTCAGACTAGAGAGGGCGGAAACTGACATATAATACATTTTGATGCAAGAAAATACTATTCATTTTCTACTAAAATATGAATATTCAATAGAACATTTTATGAATCATTTTCATGTAGAGCATATAAGATAATTAATTTAAATAGAATACTATAGCAATAGATAAATGTAGAAATCAAATATCATGCATGACAAAAATATATTAAGGGTCGAGGTAACTTACTATTCCTGTCTTAGATTTTCATAAAAATTCACTAACTAGAAATATCAACCAAACCTAAAATAATTAAATACCCTATTAAGCTTCTAAGTAGAAGATATTCTAATTTACACCAACGAATTCAACCTAACATCCAAGGGTCTCGACCAATCCTAGGATCTAAATATTTATGAAATATAGATATTTCATGGAAATCATGGTCTCCTATATATGATAGATTTGGTTGTGATCAAATCCTCTTGTTATCCAAATTTTTTATTCCACTTGATTAATTTAAAATCCCTATGTTAGATCTAATTTCATAAATTAAAAAAATTAAAAATTTAAGCTTGATTTGGATCAATTGAAATGGAGAGAGAGAGAGAATCACTCTAGGCTAGGTTAGTATAAGGGTTTGATCTATTAGTGATCACAGATTAGAGAAAGAAGATTAACAAACATAGAAAAATGGATTTATAGAAATTAATTAAATAATAAAATAATGAAGGATATGAGGAAAATGGAGGGGAAAGAAGAGGAGGAGAGAGAAGAGAAGAGAAGAAGGAGAAGAGAGGGATTTATCGGCTGGGCTAAGATGGCAATGGGGCATGATAAGCACAGTCAGGGTCCGACAGTAGTGTCTGACTGAAAAAAGGCCCAAAGAAGCAAAACACATGGTTCAAAAGGGCTTAAAATATTTTGAAAGTAGAGCTTAGATCTAGAAAGAATGGAAGAGGAGGGAAGGGCTACTCATCAGTGATCATCGAGGATGCTGGGTCTTATTCTATGGCAACGATTTTTCAATGGTTCAAGGGCACAAAACCCGGCTAAAAAAAGAGTATTGGTGGAATAGAGAGAGAGAGAGGAGGTTTGGGGCAGCTGGGCTTTGGCTAAGGTGGCTCATTGACTTCTGGAGAGGAGGAAGGGGGGAAGAGGAGGAAGAAGCTCGATGACTGCTCAATTACAGGTGGAAGGATTTAAGTCGAAGATGGCCATAGAAGGGATAAGGCCTACCTAACATCGGCTGTTCGTCAGTTGCACCAGGCCCTAATAGCCGTTGGCCATTCTCATTGGCCCAGAGAATCTGCATTGGCCATTATTGGGTGGCCTTATAACAAAATGATGGGGATCAGGTAGGGGATTGGGATCTTTCTTATTCTAATCCTAATTTTTTTTCAAAATTATGAATTGAAGTTAGCAATGGGTTTGTCGACTTTAATTCAAAACTAGCCCAGGTAGGCGGGGTTTCACACACTCCAAGCATCATTCATTTGCCTACATAGATTTCAAAGTATCTTTAGTATATGGCTTATAGTTAAGGATCACTTGCCACATAGATCTCCAAGTACTTTAAACCCATTAGTTCATCCATCTGCACAAATCTTGAAACACTCAAATCCCTTCATTCATCTACTTGCATAGACAGCAAAAAATCTTTAATATATGGCACATAAATAAGGATCACCCATCACACAAATCTTAAAGCATAAGAACATCTTCATTTATCTATCTGCATAGATTTTAAAAGCATCTTTAGTATATGATCCATAGTGAAATATCACCCATCATATAGATCTCAAAGCAATCTAAACTCTTTCATTTATCTTTCTACATAGATCTCAAAGCACCCCTAAATATATGATCCTTAATTAATGATCACTCATAATGCAAATCTCAAAGCAAGTTGAACCCCTTTATTTATTTGCCAGTGCAAATCTCAAAGCATCCTTAGCATATCATTTATACTAAAAGCTCATCTATTGCATCGATCTTGAAGTACTCTAAACTCTTTTATTCATCTACCTACCAAGATCTAAAAACATCCTTGTATATAATCCATAGTTAATGATCACCCACCATGCAAGTCTCAAAATATTTCAAACCCCTTCATTTATCCGCTTGCATAAATCCTAAAGCATCCTTAGTATATATGGTCTATAGCTAAGGATCACCTACAGCATAACTCTTAAGGCACTCCAAACTCTTTCATTCATCCATCTAAATAGATCTCAAAGCTTCCTTAATGTATGGCCCATAGTTGAGGATCACTCATTGTACACATCTCGAAGCAATTTTTTTGATATAAAAGGAGACTAATGCGCATAGTAACCAAAATTTATTATAAAAAAAGAGAGTACAAAAAAAGAGTATAGAAAAAGAAAGACGATCCAACAACATAGAAATTCAAATTTCAAATTTTCTAAATAATCCAACAACATTGAAAAAATTTTGAAATTTGAATTTCAAGAAAAGAGAAATCCTAACAAGCCACCGTCAAGATGAATCAATGCTAATCATCAGAGGAGAACATCGGATCACCATGTTCCAGAAGAGGAAGAGGGACTGGTGGCAACTTAACCGAGGATCTAATCGACTATGCCTCCATCCGTCATTCAAATCCTTTCAAACCAAAATTCAAATGGAGGATCTCAAAGCACTTCAAACCCTTTCATTCCTTCGCACTTAGAAGAGAGTAAGGGTATTTTGGTCATATATAATTGCAGGCTAATGCCATTCACTAGTTGGGGAGCTAGAGGATCAATTTGAAGACTTGAAGGATCCATTTCGAACTTTGAGGGCATGTCTCTAGGACAAACCCTAAGTTGAGGGGGGTGCATCTAAGACAAATCCTAAGTTAAGGCACTGTTGTTTTCCCAAAGCATTAATTATGTACTTAAAAGTAGCCACTAGTTGATAAGCATGAAGGCTCTATAGTACAAGTAAAAGTAGCCACTAGTTAGAGTGCTTTGCCATGCTAATATAAATTTAAAATTTTTTTATCCAAATAATGCAGGTCTTAACTTATTTATGAAAATAATGCAAAAAAGAGAAATGTCATTTGAGGTGGCATTTGTTACAAAGTAAAACACCATTTGTAATGGCATTTTTTGCCTAGTCACCCATCCTATGTGGAGCAGGTGGAACAGGTGAGCCAAAGTCAAAAAAAAAAAAAAAAAAACACGAAGAGAAATACTATTTGGAATGGCGCTTTTAAAGTTTTTTGCTTTTTTTTTGGGAATAGATATAAATGGGATGCATGACATTTTTTTTTTGGAAAGGTCCCTTATTATTCTTCCTTATCAATCTTTTGGAGGAGCATGTAGATGGTTCTTCAAGTTGATAAATGAATAGGTACTAGTGTAAGCATGTGCAAACTTAGTAGGATATTGGTTCCACTAATTTAAAGACAAGTTGGGATTATTGATAACTGAGATGCATGATCTTGTGAATAGGATTATGAGTGAAGGAGCATGGTAATTATCGTTTGGAGTTCTTTTGAGCCACATTATTCTTAGGAGGTGGCCTTTGCATTTTAAAATAACTTTGCCATTCATTGGGTTTTTTGCCTGCTTTTGGGTTTCCCCCCTTTATCTACTTTCATCCTTTGGAGGAGAATATGGGTGGATGTTGGGATTTGTTAATTCTTATTATTTTATTTTTTTGATTTATTATGAAATGTAAGTGGGTCTATCATCATTTTGCTCAAAATACTATCATATTCATTGGATTTTTTTTAAATACTGATTTTTTTATTATTTATTGGATTATTCATTGGAATTATGACTTTGCAATTCTACTCAGTACTTTGGTAGATAGTTATTTTAAAATTTTTAAATATATTACATTGCATAGAGTCATAGACTCATCTTTTGATTAATGTATATATTCAATGACATGCATACATTTACATATTTATATACGGATGGAAGAATTATATATATTAATTAATTAACTATTCAGTTTAGATAGTTTAAAAATTATAATTAATTTTATAGATAATTAAAGTACTTAAATAATATGCAGAGGGTTCGAGAGAAATTTTGAATAATATTTTTTTACTTTTTATGTATTTAAATCCTATTACGCCAGAGAGTAAACAAACCTCCAGAGAGCCCCTATAGGGGAAATTAACCTCTCAAAACCTTTTCCTCTCCTTCTCCCTTCTCTTCTCTTCTCCTCTCCTCTTTTCTTCTTTCTTTTTTCTTTTCTTTTTCTTTATCTAAGAGATTCTAATATGTTGGAAGCTAGCAAAATCAAATCTATGTATGGCTAGAGATCTCATGTCCAGAAAAGTAAGAAAAATTCTTCGATCATGAGAGTTTGTAATTTGAATCCTGTCTTTCTTTAGGCAATAAAATTTTTTCAACTTTTATATGCCTTTCTTATTTATGCTTTAATATTAAATTTCTTATAATTTATAACTAAAAAGATCATGAAAAGATATGATTTATGCTCAAGTTAGTATAAATTATAAAATTTATGCTTTAATATTTAATTTCTTATAATTTATACCTAAGAAGATAGATCATTATTGCAGATAGATACGGTCTATGCTCAAATTAGGATGAATTATAAGAATTAATTAGAATTATATTTATGTTCTTTGATTGCATGATCTAAATAGTCTATGTTTGTGAGATGGGTCATGATTGTATTAGATATGGTCCATGCTCGATAGAATAGATTATATTAGAATCAGATCAAAAGAACATACATCTCATAAGATTACATGTTGATAATAGAAAGATTGCATAAATCAATTATAAATTTAAATATTAAAAGATAGAACAGAAACTCTAGATAATTTCTTTTTTATCTTTAATTAATTATTAAATTTTAATTAATTATTATTTATTTTTTTTATTTTAATTTACTAAATTTAAATTAGTTTTCTTAAATTTACTATTTTAATTTTTCTTTAAAAATTAATTTAAATTTATTTTTTTAATTAAAATTAAATATAACTCAATCTTCAATCTTTGAGAAAATCGACATCCAACTCACCACTATTCTAATTAATAGTTAATTTAATTTTAAATTTTATTTAATACTGTAACGAAAAGTAATCAAATTTTTGACATCATTGCTGAAGATTGTAGCATGATTGCTTCAATAGATAAATAAATAAAATAAAAATTCAAAAAAAATTTAAAAAAATTTAAAAAAATTATTTATTACTTTATATGCTTTATTACTTTATTTATTTTACTACTTAATTTTACTTCTCACTTTAATTTATTATCTTATTTATTTTACTACTTTATTTTCTTGCTTTATTGCATAGTTACTTTATATTGCTTTATTTATTTATTTATTTTACTATTTTATATTTTTAGTCTATTATTTACTGCTTTGCTACTTTTGTTTTTCATAATAATTTATTTTTTATCAGTCAATTTAATTTAATTACTTAACTACCTATCATTTATGCTTTTTTTAAATTTTTGCTTTATATTGCTTATTTATTACTATCTAGCTAGACTATTTTAATTGCATAGTTAGATAATTATTTTATTTTATATAATTAATTTTCTATTTTTTATAATTTAGAATAAATTATTATTATCTTTTAAGCCTAATATAATCTACTTTCTAATTAATTAGATCCTCTAAATTAGTTTAGATAAAATCTAATATAATTAATCTAATTAACTTAATTAAAACCTACTTTCTATTCTTCTAGCTTTACATAACCTAATATAAAAGGAAAACAAACACACCTCATTATACTTAATTAATATAGAAAAATTAATTAAACCTTAAAAAATCAACATGTTTGGACATCTTGTTTTGTTTGCATTGCATATTCATAATATA
Organism: Cocos nucifera; assembly: GCA_006176705.1. Lineage (NCBI taxonomy): Eukaryota > Viridiplantae > Streptophyta > Magnoliopsida > Arecales > Arecaceae > Cocos > Cocos nucifera. The sequence goes on along the minus strand of QRFJ01000236.1, from coordinate 143,184 downwards.
CTCTAAGGGCATAACCCATTAAATAAAATAAGGTGAGGATTTGATCACTCTTTTTTAGCCCATAAACTACCATCTTTCATATTGTATTGATCTAAATTTTAACTTAAAATCAATTAGATGTTGGTCCTTAAGGATATTCGAGCTCCTTAGGATAAGAAATCCTAAGAGTTGAATTGGATTAGAGTTAGTTAGTTTGACTGATATCTAGGACAAGTGGTTCATAGACTACATTCCAAATAAAGGTGGTTACTTAATTAGTTTCGTTAGCTTACCTGACCAAGATAATTGATGTCTAAAAAAAGCAACGGAGGAACTCCCACTAACCTTACATTTACCTGGTCAGTTAAGCGGTTGATTCTTTATTTAGAGGACTTGAAGAAGATCTTGACAGTTAGAAGCTGTCTAGATCTAGGTAAATCCTAAAAATAGAGAATTTATGCTTGCTTAACTTATTTGCTATTTCAATTCAAATCCTAATTAAAATACTCACTTTATCATCTTTAGATCAGGATCCTCTAGGTTCTCATTTTTAAAATTCTCTCTCCTCATCTCTTTTCTCTTTTTTTTTAATAAAATATAGTAAAATAAAAAATTATTAAAAGAGGATTGCTTTGATGTAGAATCTTTGATTACACATATTTAAATAATTAGAATAATTTTAGATGGATCTTAAGAGTAGAGTAGATGAGCTGTCCCATAGATTAGATAGTCTAATAGCCATTAGACACTTTTCATATCTATCTTTTCTTCCTGCACAACAAGTTTATACAATTTATTTGAGCTCCACCCATTATGCAAGTGAATGTCCACACCGATTTTTTGAGTATATTTATGAGCAATATTGCTCAGCAAGACTATCCAAGAAGGAGGGTGAATTAGATTTTTCAAAATTTGAGCAAGTTATGTGGTATTTAGTGAAGTATTGAAATATGTTTTAGTTCTATATAGCTAAGTATGCAGAGATGCAGAAATATAAATGTGATGAAAATCAAAAAACAAAGCAATCACAAACATAAAAAAATTTACAGTGGTTTAGTGTCCCTTACACCTATATCCACTCCCCAAGATCTACTTGAGAATTTTATTATAATTTCTCTAAGATTACAGTGAGATAGTTTTTCTAGACTCACTATCCAAAATCTAGTTGATTTATATCGGTTCACCAATCATAACCAAACCCTAAGCCAATCCTTGACTTATAATCTAATTCTCAGGCTTGAATAGGCCTTCCCCTTAGCTTCAATTTCTTAATGAAGCTAAGTTATAAGAAATACAAAAGTTGAACAACAAAAATAAATACAAAGCTCCTTTGATGAGTAAGTAAGTCGATGAAGCTTTTGGAATCTTCTTTGATGGAGGCTTTTGAACTTATGAGCTTGTCTTCTTATTGAATGGAATCTCTTGATTTGATGTTTTTTTAAGTTAGAAGTGGAATACTCTCTTTTCTTTTCAATGTTATTTGGCCTTTTTCACTTCACTTATGATTGCTTTCAATGATTGAATGGTCAAGTCACTTTATCCAAGTATTTTGTAGCTCATTTCCATTTGGTAGGCTGAAGAGGGATTTTTGACCATTGGAGGACTGAAAAAAGCCATTTGGAAGCAACCTACGCAGTTATGAATATTCTATAGAAAACTAGCTATTGGAGTTCGAGTCGACTCATCATTTCTCTTGAGTCTACTCGACAATTCTGTCTCGAAAATCATACTCTCTATATTTTTCTGAGACCTTGACTCGAGAAATTCGAGTCGACTCAGCCTTTTGCTTAAGGCCATCCTGAACCTTGTCCCAAAAATCACATTCTCTATATCTTCCCAAGACCTCGACTCGAGGACCTCGAGTCAACTCGATCTTCTGCTCCATCCAATATATTTTTTACTTTAAAAAATTATTTTTATGCCACTATTCACTCGAGTTGACTCGAGCTCAATCGTGAGTCGATTTGAGAGCATGCCAACTGAAACATTTGCATGCCAAACTTCTTTTTCTTCCCATTTCAGCTCGAGCTGAATAGCTATTTTCAGGGAAAGACTCGAGGTATCTTTCCTGCTAAAATTTTCTATTTTATCCAATTTACTTTCTCTTCAATTTTGATTTTGAAATGCCTCCTTTAATCCTTGCTTTGGGTGAGTTCCATGCTTCAAAAGCTTCCAACATCTTCTTATAGATTCTCAAATGCTTTTTTTAGAATTTATCCTTTTGATATTCTATAATTCCTCCGCAAACATGATCTCAAATAGTTCATTAGTCCAAACATATATTCAAATATTTTGTTACTCATCAAAATCAATCCTTGGGGTCAACAATCTCTTTCTTTTTGATGATGACAAAACTTTGAATATATGAGCAAGAGATATATATAATGAATATATTGGAGATATTTTCAATCTAATGAAGACATAACCTTTTCATAGATTCATATATAGCTCCCCTTTAGTTTATGCTTATATTTTTAATGTATCTTATCAATTCAGACTTAAATTTTCTACTTGTGCTTGTGTGAATGGTAATTTATCATTATTTGTATCAAGCATGAATCTCTTTCATTGAACAGTCATATTTCACATGTGCCAAGCTCATATTTGGTACATAGAGTATGTATCATGGCACAAACTTATAATACTTATTAATTTTATGTTAATGAGTAATATATACAGTGCTTATAGATATTTGCACGAGATACACTTCATGAAAATTTTAAGGATGCTCATGTGCATTAGAATCACAATACACATCATATACGATCAATTATGCTTAATGTCAGCCATATATATGCTCAAGATCTCAAACACATCATAAATGCTTAAAGATTTAAATCACATTAATCATGAATGAATATGCCAGCCAGCAATGAATATATGCTCATAAATACATCTTATCCCATATTGCATACATCTTAGCTCATATACCATATTGCATACATCTTAGCTAATATATATACATTTTACTCTCCCTTTTTGTCATCAATCAAAAAGAGTAAGTTAAGAATAAACATTGCATGAGATCAGACCAAGAGATTGAAATAATATAAAGATAAATAATTATATATTAGATTTTCATTGCATTTACAAAATGAGTGTGTTCTATCTCAACATACCAAGATACAATGAATCAACAAGTTCAAACCAAGACTAAGTCAAGCAATTACATATATATATAAGTTCCAAGAAGCACCTAATCATAGAGATAAATACAAGCAAATACTTCTAATACATAAGCCTAAAACATTAAATGACTAGATATCAGCTTCCTATGATGCAACTCATCATCTGAGGGGATCTCTAGTGTCTAGGAAGATGAGGCACGAGATTAGGATGGCCTAGCTATCCTACTCCTGATCCTAGCTGATGGCCTAGCCACCTATGAAAGAGTAGGCCCCGCATGAGTGTAGACTCTGGATGGTCTATTCTCATCAGTGGATATTTAAGTGGACTGAATAGAAAACATGGGTGAGGTGGAGGACGTGGCATGTCTACTCTGACGGCTGCATCTACTATTGCTGCTGGTATCGCACCTGGAGCAAGTCTCTCAATCTTTTCAATCAGACAATCCATGGCTCCAAGTACTGAAATGATACCTTGCTGCTGTGTCTGATCCAGTCTCTTGATAGCTGCTAACATCTTAGTCCCACCTGACTCAACCCTCCCCCTGAGTCGAGCAATTTTCTCAATAATGCTAGAGTGGTCAGTAGGCATACCATGTGTCTGCTCCCTCTACTCTAGGATAGTAAGCCTCTGAGAGATAGATCTTATCTCCATCTGTACACTCTCTATTTTCTTAGACAAGCCTTGTATCTCTTTACTGACTCTAGTAGAAATCTTATCTGCTAGTCTCTCCATGAATACAGAGTCAGTAGGTGATGGCTGAGGAAAACTTCCTATGGGTGGTGCCCGAGGAGTCATTGGGGTAATAGGGTTAGGTACGGCTCTACATGCAGCAGGAGTAGAGGGCTCCCCTATCTCCACTACTCTCAGTTCTCTCCTCTCTTGATCAGAAATATTCTTCATCCATCTTTCTTGTTCTACATAGTATTACATTCTAGTCAAGGCTCTCATGTCATATACATCAAAGTGAGACAGTCTTTTACATCCTTCATTTTCCAATAAAACTCTCACTATCTTAAATACCCAAGTCAAGGCCATACCATAAGGTAAGCATACCTTATTCCTAGTAGCTGCTTCTCTGATCTGATGCATCATAATGCCTGATAGGTTTAAAGGAATATCCTAAACCATATGGTACATCATACACAATTTTTTCTCAGAGACAAAATCATGTATTCCTAATTTTGGAATAAAAATCCCATCAATAATGTGATATAGTACTCCTATCTCTATGAACAAGATGGATGCTAGGACATCTCCTACAATGTCATCCCTACCCACAATCAGTCTCAGTCCACCTTCTCATCGGATAATCTATCAAGTATGAATCCCTCTCTAGTAACTCCAAAAATCTATGCTAGGCTATCTTCTGAAACCTCAACTTGGACTCCTTTCACAAACGATACAATGCCATATCCATCTCTTTTAAGATTTTCATAAAATTTCTTAACTAGTTTAGGGTACATGGGAATGTTCATTTTGCAAAAATCCTTCCATCTCATTCTATCAATCCAAGTTCTGTAGAAAAGTGGTAGCTCTAAAAGAAATCAAAGTCAATCCTTCTTCCCATTGCTATTGCCCTAGTGGCCATTTTACCTATAGGAGAGGGCAATGGAGGAGGTGACTTTGGAATACCTTGATCTTGTTTGGGTTCACCGTGAACAGGTTGCTCAGGTAGATGAGAAGGTTCAAAAGCCTGGGATGTTGCTTGTTCCATCCGGGCTTTCCTTCTTCTTTTCCATTTCTCTGCAGTTCGGGTTGCACCAATCTTCCGCACTCCCCGCTTTTCTCCCACCATTTTAATTTAAATCTGACCTTAATCCAACAAATCTAGGGAGATGAAAGGTAATGATTTACGATGACACTGTTTAAGGAAGTTTAGGGGGACGAGGGACCCTCTACTCGATGTTTTGAAGGAGTTCTAGGGCATCGTGAACAATCGCGGGTTGGTTTTAATCGCTTGTGGCCCCGACCCTCGAGTCGACTCATGATTTTTAATGAGTTGCTCGAGTTGACTCGAGCATGAGTTCTGAAACTTTTAAAGTTTCAGCGAAAATTTATTATTTAAACAAAATTTAGGTATTTTTCTTAATATTGATCATTGATTATGCATTCAAAATTGATTCTTTGAATTTGATTGGACTTGCTTTGAGTTATAAAAATGATATTTATTCTTATTGATAGCAAAATCCTAATTCTCTTCTAATGATGTTGAATTTTTCTTCATTAAGAGATTTTATGAAAATATTAGCAAAATTATTTATCAGTACAAATAAATTCAAGTACCACATCATTATTTTGTATATGATTTCTTATGAAATAATGATTTATTTTAATGTATTTAGATCTTGAATGTTGAATTAGATTTTTGATTAAGTTAATTATATTTGTGTTATCACATCTTATTGAAATTTTGTTAAGTTTAAAATCAAAGTCTTCAAGTTGCTGTTTGATCCATATGATTTAAGCACAACTCTCAGCAGCAATATATTCAGCCTCGACTGTAGATAATGCTACTAAGTTTTATTTCTTGCTAAACCATGAAATCAAATTAACTCTAATAAATTGATATGTACCATTAGTGCTTTTCCTATCAAGTGTACATCCAGCAAAATCAGCTTCAAATTGTGAAGATCTATCATACCATAATCTATATTGAGTGTTCTAGATAGGTATCAAAAATTCTTTTAATAGCAAGCATATGAGATTCTCTAGGATCTAATTAATATCCAGCACACATACATACATTAAATACTATATCTGGTCTCCTTATAGTATGATAAAGAAGTGAGCCTATCATTCCTCTATATAATTTAGTATCTATTTTCTTACTCTTTTCATCTTTGTCAAGTTTGCAAGATGTGCTCATTGGTGTGCCAATTAATCTTGAGGTTTTCATACCAATTTTTTAAGTATCTTTCTTGTATATTTCATTTGGTTGATTGAGATTCCTTCTTCACTTTGCTTGATTTGAAGTCCGAAAAAAAAATTTAGCTCTCCCATCATGCTCATCTTGAACTTACCCTATATAAGCTTAGCAAATTCTTGATAAAGAGATTTATTAGTAACACCAAAAATGATATCATCCATATATATTTGCACTACTAATAAATTATCATCTTTTCTTTTTAAGAATAAGGTTTTATCAATATTTTTCCTAGTAAATTCATTATCTAATAAGAATTTACTTAATCTCTCATACCATGAATATGAAGCTTGTTTTAGCCGATATAAGGTCTTATGTAATTTGAATACATGATTGAAAATATATGATTGTCAAAGCTAGATGGTTGTTAAACATACACCTCTTTAGCTATATAACCATTAAGAAATGCACTTTTTACATTCATTTGATATAATTTAAAGTTCATAAAATATGCTAATGCAAGTAATAGTCTAATTGCTTCTAATCTAGCTACTGGAGCAAAAGTTACATCAAAATCAATGCCTTCCTCTTGGTTATATCCTTTTGCCACCAATCTAGCTTTGTTCCTAATAATAGTGCCATGCTCATCTAGTTTATTTTTATATATCCATTTAGTTTCAATTATTAGACAGTCATTGGATTCATCAACTGAAGTCCAAACCTTATTTCTTTCGAATTGATTTAATTCTTCTTGCATAGCATTTATCAAATATGGATCATTCTTAGCTTCTTCTATTATTTTAGGTTTAATTTATGAAACAAAGGCTAAATAGTTATTAACATTTCTAAGGTAGGATCGGGTTCTTACCCCTTGTGATGGATCATCAATGATTAGATCTTTTAGATATCAATGTGCATACCTCTACTCTTTTGATAATTCTTCTCTTAAACTAGGAGGGGGCTTTTCATTCTTCTCTTCTTCTTCATTATTTTGAATGGAAGCATCTTTTAGTGTGAGATTGTCCATTTTATCATGGAGATCACCTGCATTCTCATCTAAAGCATCATTTTTTCTAGAAGACTTATCATTATATTCATCAAAGATAATATGAATGGATTCTTCAACAATGAGAGTTTTCTTGTTGAAGACTCGATATGCCTTACTAGATGAAGAGTATCCCAAGAAAATTTCTTCATCTGAGTTAGCATCAAATTTTTTCAAGTCATCTTTTTCATTATTAAGTATGAAGCACTTACACCTAAAAACATGAAAGTAATTGATATTTGATTTTCTATCTTTCCAAAGCTTATATGGAGTTTTCTTTTTAAATAGATCTTATTAAAACTCGATTTAATGTGTAACACGCAATATTTATTACCTCAGCCCAAAAATATCTAGGTAAATTACTTTTACATAATATAGTTCATGCTATTTCTTCTAATATGTGATTTTTTCTTTTCTGGTGCAGAGTTCTAGGTGCAAAAAAATTATGATCAATTTTTTTTTATTATAAAAATTTTTAAAGTACTAATTTTTAAATTCGGTACCATGATCATTGCGTATGCATATAATTGATGTATTCTTTTTATTTAAAATTTTGTGATAAAATTTAGAAAAAATATTGGAGGCTTTATCTTTTTGTGCTAAAAATATTATCTAAGTGAATCTTCAATAGTCATTCACAATCATACGTCCATACATTTTACCTCCTATACTAGTGATTCTTATGGATCCAAATAGATCAATGTGAAGCAATTCTAAGGATCTAGATGTTGAAATCATTTCTTTTGATTTAAAAGAGTTTCTAGTTTATTTTCAAATTGACACGCATCACATATACGATTCTTTTCAAAATTTAATTTTGATAATCCTTTTACTAGGTCTTTCTTAATTAAATTTGAAGTAGATCACTATTTGTATGATCCAATCTATGATGCCATAACCAACTAATTTCATTGACTTTGGTATTCATTATGATAAGACATTGATTATTCTTCATGTATAGATCATCTAGATCCACCATGTAGACATTATTATATCTATGTCTAATGAGTATGATACTATTGTCATTGGAACTTGAAACTATACATAATAAAAATTCAAATATAATCTTAAATCTTTTATCACAAAATTGGCTAATACTAAGCAAATTATATTTTAGTTCATCAACTAACAATACATTTTGAATAGAAGTAGAAGGAGTGATATGGATATTACCGATGCTAATGATACATCCTTTTCCATTATCCCCAAATGCAACCACTCCTCCATCTTTAGGTTCAAAAGTAATAAATTGAAATTTATCATCCGTCATATGCCTTGCATAGCCACTATCAAGATTCTAAAGTTTTTTCTGCTCTCAGGCTATAAGACACTCGTACATAAAAAAATCAAGTTGAGTTTTTAGGTATTAAAATCATCTTGGATCCTTTGGGGTTAGTACTCATAGTTTCTTTTGAAACCCAAATCATTTTAACTATTTTTTAATTTAATTTTTTGAGATCACTTGCATAGGATTTATGACCAATTTTATCACAATAATAACATGAGAAGTTTGAGGCATAATTTGATGAAGCTTTAACAAATAAATTTTTTAATAATTTTTGCTTCTTATGAGGTTTGAATCCTAATCATGTCTTGTTAAAAATAGTTTTTTGCTCATTTAATAGCATATTTAATTTTTCAAAGCTATAAGTGAATCTCTCTACAAATGATTTGATTTTTATTAATTCATCATTCAATTTTTAGTTTTCATAAGTTAGCAAATTTAGTTTTTCAAAAATTTTGTTTCTTTTCATAAATAAGTTCTAAATTTTGCTTTTTCAAATTTTTATTTTTTATGATTAGTTTTCTATATTCAGTCATAAGTTTAGAAAAAATATCTTATAATTCATAAAATATGAAATCTAAAGAGTTTTCAGCATTTACCTCCTTATGATATGCCATTACGCAAAGATTGGTTACTTCTTGTAATTTTTTTTCAGAGTTAGAGTCCTTACTATCACTCCAAGTGGCCATCATCGTCTTTTTCTTGAACTATTTGGATGATTTCTTGAGAAGGGGGTAGTCTATTCTAAAATGACCAGGTTTCTTATATTCAAAACAAATTGATAACTCTTTCTTCTTTTCTTTCTCTTTTTCTTTACTTGGCTTACCATTAAAGGTCTTCTTCTTGAATTCTTGCTTCTTCTTTCTCACAAACCTCTTGAACTTTCTTGCAATCAAGGCCAAGTCATTTTCTTCCTCCTCTTCATTGGACTCTTTACTTTCATCATCTTTGGAAGTAGTGGTTTTGAGAGCTATAGTCTTCTTCTTCTTGATTTCTTCCTCTATATTTTGCCTCATGTTTAATTTATGAGTCATTAGAGACTCAAGAAGTTCTTCCAATGGCAGCCTGTTGAGGTTCTTGACTTTTTGAATGGTGGTGACTTTTACTTTTCAAGCCTTTGGAAGTGACCTAAGAATTTTTCGAACAAGCTTACTATTAGTATAAGATTTTTCTAAACTTTTCAAAATATTAATAATATCGATAAATCTAGTAAATATTTTAGAAATAGATTCATTAGCTTCTATTTTAAATAATTCATATTTATGCATAAGCATATTTATTTTAGACTCTTTCATTTGATTGGTACTCTCATGGGTAACCTCTAACCTATCCCAAATCTTCTTAGCTGAAGCACATGTAGAAATTCTATTAAATTCATTAGGATCTAGTGTACAATATAAGACATTCATAGCCTTAGCATTTAATTCTATCATTCTCATATCATGCTCGTCCCAATCCTCTTTAGGTTTGAAAATTTCATTACCCTCTACTTTAATTGTAGAAGTGTATGGGCCTTCGATTATCACTCTCCAAAGTTGATAATCAAGTGCTTGAATGTAAATGCGCATGCATGCTTTTCAATAAGTATAATTTATTCCATTGAATAGACGGTTGGTCGATTACCCTTCGATAAGGGATGTACTTATTTAGGTTGCCATTTGATCTTAACTCTTGATTGTTAAATCAAATAAAGTGAGTACCAAGGCTCTGATATTACTTGTTGTCCAGCAAGATAACCCAAGTGGGGAGTGGGGTGAATTGGGTTTTTCAAAATTCGAGCAAGTTATATGGTGTCTAGTGGTGTTGAAGTGTATTTTAGTTCTATGTAGCTAAGTATGTAGAGGTGCAGAAATATAAATGCAATGAAAATCGAGAAACAAAATAATCATAAACACAAAAATTTATAGTGGTTCAGTGCTCCTTGCACCTACATCCACTTTTCAAGATCTACTTGAGAATTTCATCATAATCTCTCCAAGATTATAGATGGATAGTTTTTCTAAACTTACTATCCAAAATCTAGTTGATTTTACATAGGTTCACCAACTACAATCAAACTCTAAGCCAATTCTTAGCTTACAATCCAATTTTTAGGCTTGGATAGGTCTTTTTCTTAACTTTAATTTTCTAATAAAACTAAGTTACAAGAAAATACAAAAGTTGAACACAAAAATAAATACAAAGCTCCTTTGATGAGCAACTAAATCGATTAAGCTTTTGGAATCTTCTTTGATGAAGGCTTTTGAGCTTATGAGCTTGTCTTCTTGTTGAATAGAATCTCTTGATTTGATATTTCTTTGAGTTGGGAGTAGAATACTCTCTTTTTAATGCTATTTTATATTTTTTACTTCACTTATGATTACTTTCAATAATTGAATGGTCAAGTCACTTCATCTAAATGTTTTATAGCTCATTCCCCACATTTGGTAGGCTGGAGAGAGATTTTTGACCGTTGGAGGACTAAAAAGAGTCGTTTGAAAGTAATATGCATAATTCTAAATATTCTACAAAAATTAGCCATTGGAGCTCGAGTCAACTCATCATTTTTCTCGAATCGACTTGATGGTCCTGTTCTAAAAATCATACTCTCTGTATTTTTTTAAGTCCTTGACTCGAGGAATTCAAGTCGACTCGGCCTTCTACTCGAGGCCATCCCGAACCTTATCCTAAAAATCATGTTCTATGTATCTTGCTGAGACTTTGACTCGAAGACCTCGAGTCGACTCATCCTCTGCTTGATCCGATACATTTTTCTATTTTGAAAAATTATTTTTATGCCACTATTCACTCAAGTTGACTCGAGCTCAACTATGAGTCGACTCGAGAGCATGCCAGCTGAAATATTTGCATACCAAACTTTTTTTCTTCTTGTATCAGCTTGAGCTAAATATCTATTTTCAGGGATCGACTCGAGGTCTTTCTTGCTGTAATTTTTTGCATTATCTAATTTACTTTTTCTTCAATTTTGGTCTTGAAATGCCTCCCTTAAGCCTTGCTTTAGGTGTGTTCCATACTTCAAAAGCTTTCAACATTTTTTTATATATTCTCAAATGCACTTTTTAGAATTTATTATTTTGATACTCTATAATTCATCTTGAAACATGATCTCAAGTAGTTCATTAGTCCAAATATATACTCAAATATTTTGTTACTCATCAAAATCAATTCTTGGGGTCAACAAGCAAGTTTATCAAGATCAAATCCAAATAGCCTACAAACCATGAAATAATTAATAGTTTAACACTTATAATCCAAGCTGGGGGGCTCAACCAGATTTTTCGTGACAATCACAACCAGTGCCACAAGGACCAACATTCATGGATGCACTCTATAATATGCCCTATCTACATTATCAATTTTCTCCAAATAACAATAAATCAATTTCTAAAGAGAGGATTCAGCAAACATTAAATGAGTTAGAACTCAATAATCAAACTATACAACAGACTTTTCACTCATGTATGCAAACCTTTAAAGAATTAGAAAAGCAAGGACTTACATTCAAATAGCAAGAGGAAAGAGAGTTGCCCAGTCAACCCAAGAGTGACCCCGAGGGACTATACATCGTTAGAAATTTTGATATCCCAGAAACTTTTCCTGAATAATCAATTAAAACTCTCAAAAATAATATGATCATAGAATAATCCTGTATAATTAAAAAGATCCTATTAGATCATATAATTGAGACAGCAAAATATAGAAAAGAACTAGAATGGTGGGATGAACCAATTCGATCACCTTACTTATATATGGATCCATCCCTAAGTGCCATAGAATCGCTAATTTCTTTTAACAGGGATAGACAAAATGATGAGATGATGAAATTAATAGAAACTTTCCAATAACTACAAGTGAATAACACACTTGAGGAAGCTTCATCCATAATTCTTTTCCAAAATTCATTTAAATCTTTATTGGTTCATTATGAGATGGATGATTTTGATGACAATGGATACAATATAGAAGTTAATGACCAAGTAAATATATCCTATCTTAAAACCATCCCACCATTGATTGAAAAATTTAAGCCACCACCTAACCCCCATCAATAGCTCCCTTATTAGAACCATCAATTGATCTAGAATTAAAACAACTTTCTAATATACCTACAGACACACTACTAGTGACACCTATTTAGGAAGACCAACTTATAGGTGTTCTAAGAGTACACAAAGAAACTGTTGGATGAAATATTATTGAAATAAGAAATAACAATTTTATGAATGATTTTTTTATATTCGGCACTACTTTTAAGGATTGCCTTTAAAATTTATCTATAATATTAAAACGATGTATGGAAGCAAACTTAAAATTAATTTAAAAAAAGTATCATGATTTTGATTAGGAAGAGTTAAGGTCAAGACATATCAAACCTGAAAAAGGGATTATGGTAGATCGGATTAGAATTGAAGAAATTTCTAAACCACCACTCTCGATTTTGACTCATCAAACACAATCCCTTCTTGACCATCATAAAAACTATACAAATTTTAAATTTAGGTTTAACTTGCTTGCTCCAAATACTTTATTAATTAAGGCTAAGCTTAACTACCGAAGAATATTCCATGAACGATTTTCTGCCATAATGACAAGACCTCCTGATTGATCTTATTTTTTTGGAATCCTGAAGGATGTACTCAAAATAATTATACCTAAAATTCTTTCCTAGGATTTGGCTAAAGATATTAAACTTAGCACTTACTGGGAGGCAACCTAGCTTTTGCTTTTGCTTTTGCATTTTTTATTTTTAGTTTACCTTTCTTTTAGGATTAAGTTGGGGGAGAATTATAAACCTATACTGGATAAAGAATAAATAAACCCCAGACCGAGTTGAGAATATATTAAGTCAGGTGAACTCTTTTCTTGTTATCTTCTTATCATTTATCATATTATAATTTTCTTTTCTCCATTGAGAATAATGAAAATTAAGTTGGGAGGAAGGATAAATATTTTTTTTTTAAGTCCTCAAGTATAGTAATGATTAGTCTTATATATCTGATTTTGTTTCGATTTAAAATTTTTTAGGTATTTTAATCAATGATTGATTAACGATCTAGAAAATTTTTAAAATACTAAGGATCCAATTATTAAGAAAATTCAATAAATGGTCAAGTCTAGAATAGATAAATTTTTGAGTGATTTTAAAATCTTCTTCTAGCCTATATTCAATAAAGAACCTACTTTATATGAATATGAGTGAAAAAAATTGATAAAAAGTAAACAAAAATAAAGAGTAAATTCTAAACATTGGTCTTCTATCGAGTAACCGGATCTCATTGCCTAAGTAAGCAATATTATTCGCATCAAAAAGTGGATAATATGAAGAAGCTTGCTATACAGTTAGTTTTAACCTATAGCCTATTTGACTTGAGTCAGTAAGTCCGAGGGATGTTTTACATCTAGTATCCTAAAGTCAACTAGTTTGAAAGTCATTGATCCAAAGCTCGTTACAAAGATCAGATAGAAAGCTTAAGAGTTAAAACATTGCATTAAATATATATTAAAAAAAATCTAGTCCATACTAAAGATAGAGGATTTAAAGAATAAAGATAGAAAATAGATCAAAGAAAAGCTTTAAAATTTTATATTCTTCACTTAACCACTATTTAGGATATAATTAATAATTCGATGACGTATTTCTTAAATCTTTAATCAGGTATCAACTGACTATAAGGTGATCTGAAGAAACTTTCACATCTTATCGACTCAGTACATATCTCTATTTTTTTTACTCGAGGATGAGTAAAGTATAATCAACCTGCAAGTTGAATGGTTAGGCTATCTTCATCATTATCATATTAAGAATTATTAGACCATTTATAAAGTGGTATTCCTATAGATAGAGAAAAATATAAAATCAAATTAAGATGGAGATCTAATTTATTGGGATAGTTAATGCAGAGCAAATATATCTTAGTTTCAATTAATGATGATGAAGATATCCAAGAAATATTTATATTTTCTCTAAAATTTTTAGAATGCCGATACATTGAGTTATATATTAAAAAAAAAGATATATTTTCTAATGAAAATACTACTCAAATGATGGTACCGAGATTTGAATATTTTAGTGGGGTTTTAATCCAAGAGGGCAATACTCTTGGACCTTCCTCACTCTTCTTAAATCCTATGGTGCGAACTATCAATGCTGAGACCATATCTGCAGAACAACATTCTAATACTGTTGGTCCTAGTTATCCAATTATTCAAAGTCCTATGGTGACTTCTCCTAGGATGGAAGTAGTAGTAAATATGGAATATGATATTCAAATAGGAGATGATGATTAAATCAGCACTGGAGTAAATTCTGATAATCGAGATTTTGAGTCAGATACCGATGATACTAAAAATGAATGGCTTGATGAGGACAATAACGATGATGAAGATGAAGATGAAGATGGTGATTAGGATGATCGACGTGATAATAATATAGGAGAACCTGAACCTTGTTTGCATGAACCTCCATAATTTTTAAGCAACTTAAGTTTAGATCATGGTGGTGGTGTTAGTGCAGGTCGAAGATTGAACTATGATTATCAATTTTGGAACTCGTCGATGATTGAATTTTCTATAAATCTAATTTTTTAGGATAAAGATGATCTAAAAAGAGTTGTTGATCTTTATCATATTCGAAAGCATCGGACATATAATGTAGTCCAGTCACATTCAAAGTTATGGTCCATATGATGTTCATCATTAGATAATGAACAAGAATATAAATGGAGACTTCATGCTGCATTGTTAAAAAAGCATAGATATTTTCAGATCATTAGATATGAGGATTCTCATACTTGCTTATTTAAGAGGTTGAGTTGAGACCACAAATATATCAGTGGAAGGATGATTGGCACACTAATCCTGTATATTATTGAGAAAGATCCAGATGTTAAAATCGAAGCCATTATAGCAACCGTTAATGAGCAAATTCAATATACAGTATCATACAGAAAAGCATGGTTAGAAAAGTAGAAGGCATTTATTGATATTTATGGAGAATGGGAGCCATCTTATACAAAATTAACCTATTATATGGCTACACTCCAAAATGCAAACCCCAGTACTATTGTCTCATGGGATTTCTTTCCAACCAAAAATTTCAATATGCAGATTTTAAATTATATTTTTTTGGCTTTCCAACCATCCATCCAAGGTTTTAGGCATTGTCGTCCTATGATCAACCTCGATGGCATGCATTTGTACAGAAAGTTTAAGGTAAGATGCTAATTACAGCAGAAGTTGATGTAGAGAATGGAATTTATCCCTTAGCATATGCAATTGTAGATGAAGAGATGGTTGCTAGTTGGAGTTGGTTTCTTCTTCGGCTTAGAACATATGTCACACAAAATAGAAATAGAATATGCCTAATTTCTAGTAGACATCCAAGTATATTAAATGCCATTGCAGATAAGTTTATTGGATGGAGTCTGTCACGTGTCTATCATCAATATTATTTAAGACATATCTACAGTAATTTTAATACTCACTTAAAAAATGTATAGCTCAAAAGAGTAGTATGGCAAGCAGAAAGTACTTATCAAGTTCAAAAGTTTGATTTTATGATGGATAGAATCAGGATAGTGAATGCAAAGGCTTGGAGTTGGCTATCTGAGTTGCAAAAACAGTAGACATTGGCATATGATGTTGACATGCGCTATGATATCTTAATTATAAATTTGTTGGAGATTTTTAATAGTATTTTATGAGAAGCTAGAAATGTGTCAATTACAACTTGTGTTTAAATTATATTTATCATCTTATGAAATATTTAATACGAGACATGCTCAAGCCTTAAGATATGTGCAGGAGAATCCAAATAATTTTTTTACTCCTCATGTTGCAATTAAGATTGCTGAAAATCAAATTAAAGCCAACCAGCATAGAGTAATGCTGTTCAACCTCCAAAAAGATATATATGAAGTGCTTACGAGGAGAGCAAGCATAGGATTAAGAGGTGAAAGAAATTTCTATACCGTAACTTTAAATGAAAGAAAATATAGTTGTGAAAAGTGGAGCATCTATAGATATTTTTGTTCACATGTAATAGCTGTGTACCAAGAAATGGTTGTATATTTTAGTGGATTCATGGATGATGCATATACAGTTACGGTATACATAAATGCTTGGAGTGACTAATTTTATCTATTATCGCATGAAGACTATTGGATGTCCATACATAAGTTTACATATATTCCTGATTATCATTGTTTGAGACATAAGTAAAAGGGTAGGCCAAAGTCAATAAGACTGCGAAATGAGATGGATGATAGTATAAGTCAGAAGCAAAAATCATTATGGTATTTATAAGGAATAGGATCATGATCATCGTCGCTATCTTAGATTACTTCAACACACATTAACTTCAGGTAGTGAAAGAAATTAAAGGCATTCAAGTGTTGTGTATTATTTTATATATTTCTGATAGTCGAATTGTTCTATATATTTCTAATAGTTAAACTGTTCTATGTATTTCCAATAATTGAACTGTTCTATATATTTTTGATGGTTGAACTACTCCAAAGAGTCTATGTTCAGAATTGTTATATTATTCTATGTATTTCTGATAGTTGAACTATTATACATATTCATGTCTAGACTTGTTTTATGTATGATTTTAAGAGTTATTTTTTTATGCAATTAATTAGTATCATATATCTCATGTTCTAATAAATTTGGGATGCATGATATTATTTTAGATTCATTAGTATATTATAGCTTATGATCCATGACATCCAGACCCACGAGACCGTAGTATTCTTACATTGCAGGAGATGTATCGATCATAGGCCATATTAGATGGCATTATAAGCATTTCATTTCTACTCTTATTATTTATATTTTTACAAATAAATTCTTGTTAAAGTCATACATGGTCTTATTATCTTATTTTATTGTAGGAGCCTAGACACCTTGCTTACGACGAGTCGATGTGGACTAATGGAGGATGGAGGATATCCTAGATCGAGTTATAAATTATTTATGATATCTAAAATTTTATGAAGTTTATTGAATTGGCAGGATATAGATGGACGTTGGTTTTAATACTGCCTTACTTGAGAGATAACGTCTAGAGATATACACATTTCATCTTTCATTCGATAAGATGACCATCATGTTATAGGATGTCAGTATGCTCATCGGACTTTCAGTTGATGGTGATGCAGTTACAGGATCTGATCCACAACTTATCATTCTAGAGTAGCAGGCTACATGTGGTAGGTTACTAGGATTTGAGCCAGAGATCCAGTTCTTTGATCATTTATGAGTGAGGATGGAGTGTTTGGATGATCACTATCGATATTTTCATATTAGGGATGATACACCAAAGAAGATGGTGTGATAATATGTCAGAGGTCAGACTGCGATTGCTAGGAAGTGCTCTTTTGCCTGATACTTCATCTAACATGGTGAAGTTGATGTTTTTATCACTGTTAGAGGATTTAGATTTTACATGAAGACTTTGTTGGGATAGTGCAGTACTAGCTTATTTGTACAGAGCTATATATCGTAGTTCATATCATGACCAAATAAAGATTGATGGTTATCTTATATTATTGCAGGTATATGGTATAGAATTTTAATTTTCAACATTCTATTGTAGCTCTAATTGGAGATATTATGTATAATTTTCTTGAAATTAGTAGATTTGGATATGAGAGAGGATGCTGACTATCAACCCACTACAGAGATAGTTTCTCGAGATGCCACTAGCACATCAAGATCCCGATATTCCATTTAGGCTGGATGCATCTTGGGGATAAAGATATAAAATTATTGGTTTCATTACTTGAAATTTAATACTATTTTTATTCCATTGAAAATCTAATTAATATGAACACACTGTTAAGCAAATGGAACATTGCATTTAACGTTCACCACATGTCGACAAAAGTGGCATGGGTTTATAGGTGCCAGCTGGATACATTGACTGATACTAATACACATAGACAGATAATTTTGATTTATGTATAAATATCATTTTATAGTATTCATAATCTACTACAAAATGAGCTTATTAATCCAACTTTATTTTTAACTTTATCAATTTTTGTAGGCGTCATATACAGATGAGATTATATCCATATTGCTATAGATTTGTACAGATGAACATGATATATGGAGTGTTAGGGTGCCGCTTATTTATTTTGATGTGGTAGAGTGGCACCTTCTAGATCATGAGCTGTGGTAGTTTGGCAGCATTTAAGGCATTTTAAAGTATTTTGATACTAGCCAACGAATTTATCGTATTGATCGACAAGAAAGAGCTCATATTAACTAGTGTATTGGGCATGCAGAGTACATTACTATTTGGAATGCACAACGAGGTCATATAGTTCATGGTGATGACGTATTAGGAGACCGTCCATATACTGAGAATTACATAGCTTGATTTCTTAGCATTACAGTATGGACCATTGGGCATCCTTAATATATAGTTTCAGGATATAAGGGTAAGAGTTCTACTGTGCACATGTTAGTAAGTCCATGAAAATTATGCATTATATATTCTATTTAATGTCATATTATATTTTATATCCATTGTATATTTTATAATGTATTGCTAATTTTGTTTTTGTTATGTAGATTAATCGAATGTTGGGTTTTATGTTGGTTATCATGCTCTATCTACGACTGATGAGGATGAGCAAATCAAGATACTACGGGAGATGGAGAGATCATATGTAGAGATATTGATGATGATTGGTTATGACTTTGATAGCTGTGCTTCTTAGCATGAAGCATTCGATGCGCTAGATATGTGATATATACCATCATCACATATTTTGCATATGCCATCACCATATATTTCGCAGATGTCATCGCTGCATATTGCATATATGCCACTACCTTTTAATCCACAGATGCTAGAATCTTCATCTTCTTATGTACTCTAGATGACAGCATCGGATTCTAGTTGGCATCAGTATGATCTTATTATAGGTACATTTCTAGATCCAGATTAGGAGGTCACTCAGCTTCCAGATGTTCCGGCAGCACCTATTATTCCTCAAATGTATGATCAGGAGACGTCTATTGATACATGAGAGGTTCCATCATAGGTGATACAGTAGTAGAAGCAACCATTGAGGATCTTCTTGAGAAAGTCCAAGCGACCACGGGCACCACGACATCCTTGTGGGACTTAGTATTTTTTGGACTTATAGTACTATATGATTTTTTTTTTAGACTTAACATTTTTATTTTATCTTATATTATTAATTATTATTTTGATTAGAAAGCATGGACCATGGGTAAGGAGCTGGAGAGCATGGACCATGGGTTGGATTCAATTAATATAGAACCTGCATTGCGGAGCACTGCAACATTGCGGAGCACTGCAACTATTCTATTAAGAATGTAGGTTAGATCTATTATACCATACATATAGCGTTTAAGATGTGGTTGTCAATTCCATTTTGCTTATATAACAATTCTATTTAATTAATAATGGTGGTTATTAGCTCCATAATAGAGTGGAGATAAAAGTTTGGTTTGCTAGGGTGAGCAATCATTTAATGTGTGCAATTTGGATCTGAAGTGGTTGATCAAGACTTTAATGAAATTCTAAATATTTTTCGTGAGACGGTGCTTTGAGATAAAGCTTAATGCTCATAGGTGGTGATGTTTCATAAAATATTTGCTTTTGCATTATGTTCATAAATAAGTTAAAATCTGTATTATTTAGATAAAAAAATTTTAAATTTATATCAGTACGGCAAAGCACTCCCACTAGTTGATAAGCATGAAGGCCTATGGTACAAGCAACTCCTTTTTGTTTCTAGGAGAATGGTGTTATTATTGCTTCAACAGAATTTAAGAAGATGATATACATATTGAACTCATATTAAAAATGGTGTATCGATCTCATAAGATCATAATTATGATGGCTATTTTAAAAACACTTACAATTTTTGCAAGAAAAATAATCTTGCAGCAATAACATTTTGGTATAGAGTCAATATATAGAATATAGATCACTAATGAGAAAGGAAATCATAAGATTCACTGGGATAAAATCAGAGAAGAAAAAAAAAAGGCCGAGCGAGACATGAAAAGCTTGCCATATAAGAACTTCAAAAGTCTATTTTTAAAATTATTTTTATACTAAAGAATGTTTATTTATATATTTATTTTTGAGTTTAAGTACTTTTTAGTCAACGTTTGGATTGGATAGAGGTTATTTGTCAATCACAACCGTTCATATATGGTACAAAGGCTATGATTGAGGAGGGCTGATATCGTTTGCAATCCATGTGCGATCGTGGGCTTTGCTCAATTATGGCCACCGTTGCATACATGGATGGCCGTGATTCGATGAACAGGCCCCCTCCAAGCTCCCTCCAACTAGGGGATTTGGGAAGATCTGAGATTCGTTTCCGTCTCAGTTTAGAGAAGAACAGATGGGCCATGCTACATTCAAACTTCTTCATGGGATCTGGACCACACAAGTCCAGCGTAAGTGATACAAATATTGGTCCGATGGCCTATCTGTTTACATCCTTCTACCGAGATCTATTTTTCAGACTCACGATCATGCCGAGTTCGCCCCAGCGAATACTGTTACGATGCCACGCACATCATGAGAACTAATGGATCCGACATCCATTGTCCAATTGGATCAATCCGTTGGTGCACAACGTTACCTCCAGCCAAAATAACGTCCGAAACGCGGCTTCACAAACTGACGGATGCGATATAACCCGACAAATCGATAGGCATATGGCATCAGCAAAAGTAGCCGCCATGCTCGCGACATATAACGCATTGCCGGCGGACATTGACGGACACCTCGCGACCCACCACCATCGCCGCTCTATTAACGTGGCCCCGGTACGCCACTGATCTTCTCGCATCCGAGTTCTGACAATGATGCTCGCGAGATATAACGCATTGCCAGCTGGCATTAACGGGACCCACCGCCATCGCCCCTAATATGGTCCGCCTCAGACCTTCTCGCAACCGAGCACCGTCAACGTGAAAGAGAGAGTGCGAGCGAACGAGGGAGAGAGAGGGGGGGGCTGGGAGAGCGAGGAAGAGGGAGCGATGGGAAATAACTGAAGGAACGAAGATGGCCCTAGCAGAGAGGTGGATGAGAGGTAGCTGCCCCTGAAGTCAAGATCGCGGTGCTTTACGACTGGTTCGCCGGCTAGAACTCCCATTTTTCGGTCTCTCCTCCTCCCTCTCCATACCTCCCTCTGTCCGTTCTTTCTTTTCCTTTTTGTTTTATGCGTTTCTTGCTCCTCCTAGGGTTTTGATTCTTGGTCCTCCTAGGATTTTGATTCTTGTTTCACTTGTTGTATTGATTTCATACGGTGGAAATTATAGGTTTGTTGCTCAAGCTAGGGTTTTCTTGGATTCCTGGACGGTTTTAGCTGCAAGGGTCCTGATTCTTTATTATTTTCTTTTATTTCTTGATTCGTCATCTTGTTTCAACCGGTTTTCTTTGGAAAACCTGTCAAAAAGGGAAGTGATGCAGGATTGGTGGCTTTGTCTGAGTATGGTGAAGAAAGAGATGGTCTTGATGCAGCCACGGTCAACATCATGGTATCATGAATCAAGTGTCGTTCTTCATGCTTTTTTTTTCCTCTTAAATTTCTTCTCTTTTACGGGCTTGATTAAAATTAAGTGAAAATCAGTCAAGAAAAGGAAAGCAAGCTTTTTTTATTTTGGTTTTTTTGGAAAAAGCAAGCTTTCCTTTCTAGTTTCCATTCTGCATGTGGGAATATAATGTAGTATTGGTAGACAAATATGAGGGAAATTTTTCACCAAGTAGAAGGCCGAGGGTGAAAGCGATGTGGAGGGAAATTTAAGCATGTCACTGTTGAGTTTTAGATTGCGCATTCGTGAGAAAGGATCAAATAAGATTGATTACACTAATGAGAGTTCAGATACCTTATCACCTTTCTTTCTTTCTTTTTTTTTTTTAAAAATTATTTTGGCAAGGGACAAAGAAAACGCTGACAGTGATATAGCCTGTAACATTGATCATGGCGCAGGGTGTGAGGGCTCTCTCATTCCGTGTTGAATCAGGGTCAATTCAGTAGGCTTGTGCCCCAATCACCATATGATGCCAAATTCTGTTTCACTGTGATATTGCATTTTCTACCGACAACAATTTGATTTAATTCACCAAGGAGGTAAGGAATGTTTTATAACTGTGAGCTTAGGCTAGAAAGGATCAGTTCACTGTGATTTCGTTTGAAAGTTTTGTTGTGAAAATTAATTCCACACATGAACCGGCGTGGCCGTTGGTGATCAGCCAAACAACAGGGAAGAACTCCTTAAAGATTACTATAGAAGCACGATTAATGGATTCAAGAAATAAAGAAAAAGAGTAGTAGAGATTTCTAGGAGAAAAGAGCTTTATTTCAATGAATTCGGCATCATATATAATCTTAACCTATTTTCAGTATATATACTTTATAAAAGCCGGCTCAGTTTTTGCGGATATATTTTGTGTACATAGATTATTTTGGGTTTGGAAAGTTTCTGAAAACACTGCTTTCTGTCTGAATTTTTCTTTGAGATATAGTCGATCCAGTTCTGGACTGAGCCGATCCAATTCCCAACTTAGCCAACTCGGTCTCAGGATGAGTCGGCTAAATTTCTGAACTTTGCTATCTAGGCTGATTTTTCTTTCGACTTGCTTCCGTCTTTTCATGACCTATCATCTCATATTTTCAAGACTTGGAAGCACCACTTCTGAGCTTATATTCTCCACCTTGGTGCTTCTAAGTTCTTGTGAATTCATCTCTTCTTTGCAAACCCATTCGTGCCACACACATATGAAAACTGTCTTTGGAGAGTACCTTCGTGAGTGCATCAGACTGATTCTCCTTTGTATGGACTTTCATTAGTTCCACTTCATTTTCCTCCACCAGCTCTCTGATCCCGTGATACCTCATGTCTATATACTTTGTACGTGCATAATAGACTGGATTCTGTGCAATTAGCAGAGCACTCTGACTGTCACTGTATAGTTTAACCTTGCTCTACTCCATCTCATCTCAACAATCAGCCTTCTAAGCCAAAGTGATTCCTTTGCAGCCTTAGTAATATTAATGTACTCGGCCTCTGTGGTAGACAAGACCGTGATTGATTGAAGGGTTGATCTTCAAGGCACCGATCCACCATTCATGTAGAAGAGATATCCAGTAGTAGACCTCCTTGTATCAAGATCACCTGCATAATTCACATCTACAAACCCTTCTAGAGGATCTGAATCTTTATATTCAAATCCTTTTGGCTGTCCACCAAACACCAAATTATAATCCTTTATTTTCTGTAGATACCTTAATATTCACTTCAATGCTTTTCAGTATTTTTTTCCAAGATTAGCCATATATCTACCAACTGTGCTCACTGCATATGCTATATCTGGTCTACAGCACACCATAGTGTACATCACACTGCCTACAGCATTCGCATAAGAGACTCCATCCATGTACTTTTTATTCTTTTGACTGGGAGCTTTGATACTTGGAGAAAGATATATGGCTTGGCAATGGTGTCTCTACATGTTTGGCTTTCTCCATCCCAAATCTTTTCAGAACTTTCTGAATATATCCTTCTTGTGACAAATAGAGCACTTCTTTGCACCTATCTCTGCAAATCTCCATTCCAAGTATTTTCAGTGTTGGATCCAGGTCTTTCATCTTAAATTCAGCTGATAATATCTTTTTCAGTCTTTTCATAGCCTTCATACTCCGATTGGCTATGAGCATATCATCAAAATACAATAGTAGGTATAGGACATCCTTTTCATCTACATCCTTGATGTAGATACAACTATCATATTCACATCTGACAAATTCCAGGCTCAAAACAAAACTATCAAATCTATGATACCACCAACGAGGGGATTGTTTCAGGCCATACAGTGATCTCTTTAGTAAACGCATTTTTTTCTTCTATCCAATTTCTATGAAACAATCTGACTGCTTCTTATAGATTCTTTCCTCCAATGTGCCATGAAGGAAGCCATCTTCACATCCATTTGTTCCAACTTTATGTTGTACTATGCCATGGTGATAGCAAAATTCGAATAGATACACGACGCACCACAGGAGAAAATTTTTTTGTATAATCTATCCCTTTCCTTTGTATCCCTTTGCTACCAGGCTTGCCTTGAATTTGACTCCATCTTATTTTGAAAGTGCTTCCTTCTTTGTGAATACCCACTTTGAGCCAATAGATCGAGTATCTTCTGGAAGATCTATCAGCTATCATGTCTGATTTTTATTCAGTGATTTCATCTCCTCCATCATGGCCTGCATCCATGAATCATAATCCTCACTCTCCATGGCCTCTACATAATTATCTGGATCTCCATTAGCAGTGATGAGTGCATAGGAGATAACCTCATCAATACCATATCTGACCGACCTTCTAACAGTATGCTGGGGTTTGTGTAAAGTCACTCCCACTGGCACATCTTTGCCTAAAATCTGTGACTGATCTTACACATCCATCTAAATTGCTATCCCTTTATGCTGATTTTCAATTTGAGGCAAAACTTTTCTGCCTAGCTTCACCTCAACAGGAACACTCCTGTAAGTGGATGTAACCTGCATGCCATCATTCTCTAACTGGCCATCATTGTTCATCTTTGTTTTTTCAGTTGCTTCTGTACTCTCAGGCCTCTCTAAAATGTTCTTTTCATAAAAAATGATATCCCTGCTAATCATTATCTTTTGTGCTTCAGGATTTCATAGCAGGTACCCCTTGACTTCTCGTGGATATCCTATAAATGTTATCTTTTGAGACTTAGGGTCCAACTTACTTCTCTCGGTTGCCTCCACATGTGCATAGGTTGTGCAACCGAAGATCTTCAGGTGGCCAAGCTCCATCTTTTTTTCACTCCAGACTTCTTTTGGAATGCCTCCATTTAGCTTGCGCTGAGGGGACCTGTTGACAAGAAAATAAGAAAAAAGTTAAAACATCATTCCAAAAGAATTTTGGATGTCTGCAGCCTTAAATTCCGTGCCTTCTCGATCAGTGTCCGGTTCATCCTTTCTATGACACCATTTTGTTGGGGAGTCATCTTCACTGTGTAATAGCATTTGATACCATTTTTCTCACAGTACCTTCTGAACTTCAGGATTATATACATTTCTTTATTATTCGACCTCAGACACTTCACCTATCTTCCTGACTCTTCAACTTTAGCTCTTCAAGCTTTGAATTGGGCAAACACCTCTGACTTTTCTCTGATTAGATAAACTCACACCTTTCTTGAGAAGTCATCAATGAAAGTGACAAAATATTATGCCCCACCTTTAGCTGATACAGAAGCTGGTCCCCACATATCTGAGTGCACTAAATCCAGCACTCCTTCGCTGCACTTGGTACTTTTGGCAAACTTTATCCTATGCTATTTACCAAATATGCATGGCTCACATAAATCTGTGCCCTCCTTCAGGGCTGGGATCATCCTTCTTCTGCTGAGTTCAGTGAGCCCTCGGTCATTCATATGATTCATCTAATAGTACCACAGTCGATATAAGAGCTGCTCTTCTTGTGTCGCTGCTAATACTTCTGCACTATCGTTTACCACTGAGTCTTCTATTCTATACAAATTGTTGCTCAGTCTTCTACCTCTCGTTACCACTAAAGTTTTTTTGGAAATTTTCAGACATCCACTCCCAGCCTGCTCCTCCAAGTAGCCCAAAGAAATTAAATTCTTTTTCAATTTCGGTACATGCTTGACATTTGATAATGTACAAATGATCTCATCATACATCCTCATCCTAATTGAGCCAACTCCAGCTACTTTACACGGATGATCATCTTCAAGACTAACACTTGTTCCATCGATCTTCTGGTAGGTAGAAAATCACTCCCGATGAGAAGTATAGTGGTGAGAGCATGCTGAATCCAATATCCACATAGTATCGCACTCTGTAGATTCATCTGATACAACTAGCAGGTCTTCTCCACTGCTCATCGAAGCTGTATCATTAGTCTTGCTGGCCTTCTCTTTTTTTGACCTCAAAAAAAGACAATCTCTTCTCAGATGTTCAGGCTGATGATATTTATAACATTTCAATGTCTTCCTCCGATCTTGAGACTTTGACCTACATTTGGATTTTCTTCGTCTTCTTCTTTGATCTTTCCTGTTTTTCATTCATAGCCAAGATCTCAAACTTGGGATCTTCCTTGCAGATCTTTTTCCTCTGCTCATTCGATCTGAGCACACCAATTTCTTCATAGTTTAGGGTCTTCTTTTCATAAATTAAAGTTGTTATGAGATCATCATACGAGTCTGGGAGGGTACAAAGCAACAACAATGCCCAATCTTTCTTGTCGATCTTCACATCTAAACTCATCATCTCAGAACATACCTGATTGAACCTTTGGATATGTGCAACAAGATTTTCGCCTTCGGGCATTCTTAGACTATACAATTGTTTCTTCAACCACAGCTTATTTGTCATGTTCTTCTTCATGTATATATTCTTCAGTCTCGTTCAGAGCTCTTTGCCGTGGTCTCTATGCAAACCTTGGATAGCACCTGATTGGCCGAGCACATTCTAATTGTGCTAAAAGCAATTTCCTCCAACTCTTTCCGATCCTCAGCACTGCTCTTTTCTGGCCTTTCTCTTATCAAGACCTTGTAGATTCTCTACTGAACCAATAAGTCCTTTATTCTTTGCTGCCATAAGGTAAAGTTCCCTTTGCCATCGAACTTCTCAAAATCCACCTTGAGTCCACTTGATCTTATGACTTTAAGCAAGTCAAGAACAAAATCCTAACACCCTTTTACGATCACATACTAACAAAACTACCCTTCAAAGAAGATCTAAATGACCTAGATCCTCTTTTCAACTTTCTGTATCACCGTTCCTCCGTGTAACAAATCTCCACCTTAATCTAGAGATAACCACGAAGCAAACAAGAAGTTTTTAGGGTAAAACCTGGTGCAATGTAAAAACCTTAGGTGTCTTTCTTCCTTCCTTCCATGCAACACCATTCTGATACCAATTATTGTGAAAATTAATTCCACATATGGACCGGCGTGGCTGCTGGTGATCAACCAAGCGATAAGGAAAAGCTCTTTAGAGATTACTGTGGAAGCACGATCAATGAATTCAAGGAATAAAGAAGAATAGTAAAGATTTCTGGAAGAAAAGAGTTTTATTTCAATGAATTCAGCATCATATATAACCTCGATATATTTTCAGTATATATACTTTACAAAAGGGTCAAGCCTTAAGCTCATAGAAAAATTTTCCAAACTCAAAACAACCCACATATACAAAACATACCTGCGAAAACTGAGCCAGCTTAGTTTCAGACTGAGCTGGCTAATCTATGACTGTATCGGCTCAGTTTCAAACTGAGCCGACCTAGTTGTATACCATGCCAACAGCCCAAAAACACTGCTTTCTATCTAGGTTTTTCTTTGAGACATAGCTGATCCAGTTCTCAACTTAGCCGACCCAGTCTCAGGGTGAGCCGGCTAAGTTTCTGAATTTTGCTACCCAGGCTGATTTCTCTTTCAGCTTGTTTTCGTCTTCCCATGATCCGTCATCTCATGTTTTCAAGACTTGGGAGCACCACTTTTAAGCTCACAAGATTTGCTTTGGCTAACAATTTTAATGTGCTGGCATTGGATTGTTTTTGTTTCTTGTTGGCTTTTTTTTTTTATTAGCGATTTGAGGCTTCAACTTCCGTTGCAGCAATTTTGAATTAATTATTTTTTTCAAGGTTACCAGGATTTTTTCCCATCTTCATGTGCTTTAGAAATTAGAGCTCTCTTCTGTTCTCTTATTTTATGTGAGTTAGCATTAGTCATGTATCCTTTGGAATTACCTCATGCCACTCATAGTTGAAAGATTTCTGGTGCATTATTATGGTTGGAAGATGGTCATGGCATGGGGTGTGACTCTTTGCTTTGTGGCAACTTTCCTTACTCCATGAGCTATGGAGACTTCTTTATACTCTTTACTTGTTATGTATTTTCTTTCATGCACTGCAAGAGGTGTGGGACTGCCCCAGATCCAAAGAATGGTAAGGTATCAGTAACAACTTTCTTTTTTCTTTTTCCTTGAAATTCTTTTGGTTAATCTGCCCTTTAATGGCAATACATGTTTGTACTCTGAGGAAATGAAGTTCATCTGAGCATGATTTTTTTTTTACTGTACAATCCTTGCCAAGTTGTTAAAGCTGTTAAAACTGAACTTCTCTTATAGATAATTTCTAAGCAGAATGAACCAAGGAACTTGAGCTTGCCATGGCTGGATTTCAGCTTGGTAGCATAATCAGGCTTCCATAAAACTTCATGTTGCAAGCTGGTCTAGATCTTTGGTAACATTTTTCACTATTTGGGTATCTTATGGTATTGGTTTGGCTGTTTGCAACATTAGTTACTCCTAACACGCATCCCTTAATATCATCATGATCACCAAGAGTCAAAGATTCCAATTTGTCCCAATAGGGAATTGTAAAAATCCAGAATTATCCCTCTTCAGAAAATTATTTTTGAAGTTGCCAGCATGGGCTTTAATTTCTGCAAATGCAAGCGCCACTGGGTAACTTCGATACACCCTTGTTCTCGTGTCAGGCATGTTAATAAACATGATGTACTGTCCATGTTCCCTTGCTCATAGATAGCTCTCGTGTCAGGCATGTTAATAAACATTATATACTGTCCACATTTTTAAACCGATCAGACAAGTCATCCTTTGACAGCATTTGCAAGGAACTTTGTAATTCCTTCCTGATGCCTGTTTAGTTTCACACTGTATGCATTCTTAGTTCTGTTAGATGAAAGCTTTCTTATAGCCTGCTTTTAGTACCCAGTTTGTGAAACTGTAAAGCATTTGGTGCAGATATATTTGGTCCACTTCAGGCATACTTCCATGGATCATGTTGGCAACTTGAGCATATGTTGCTGGTGCTGTGTTAGACATGCTAATTCAAAATGGTACAAGCGTAACTTCCACTCAAATCATGCTGCATTTTTTTGAGTTAATCAAATCATTATCAACAAATAGAAACAGGCAAGGTAGTCTTACTGCTTAGACTTTTCTTCTAACTCCATTACATTGGAAACTATGATTATGAACTTGGGTAAGCAATTACATCTTTCATGCAGTAACCTGGAATGCAATGAAAGGAAATTGTATCGGTGGTTTTCATATGTAAATGTAATTTTTAATGCTCTTTCTATTGGAAGTAGAGTTGCTTATTAAAAGTTCACAGTAAGATTTTAGTTTATTGATTGATTTATCTCCTCTATAACCTGTGTATAAAGCAATATCCTTCATTCGTCCTATCCGGCCTGTTGTCCTGATGAGCTAGTTCAGTGTTTGGCAATGGGTCTATGAGTTAGCCGTTCCAGGGTTCGGTGTTACCCACTTTATACTTTTCTCCGTCCTTTCACCCAGCTTGTTCTGCTTGAGCTGTTATGATGGTGAAGAAGAGTGTAAAGGTGATGATGAAAAGCTGAAGGCTATAGATGAATGGTGATTTCTTCAAGCTACTTTATTGAGGAAGTCATCCATAGGTGCTTCCAATCAGCGCCATTCCCACATCAAAACATTCAATTTACCATAATGGAAACCTTTCTCAGGTTCTCTCATGGCAAGGTCTGAAGTTGTTTGTTTTCTTCTCCATCACCCAAGTTGTGAGATGAGGTGGCTTTCTTTTCAGTAGCAGAGTATGTCCTTTTACATATTTTTAATTTTCCTGCATCCTTTGCAATTCTAGATTTCATGCTGTTTTATGGTTTTGTGTTTCATACTTATTCACATCTTCTCTTTGTTTGCAATGTTTGGATTTCCAGATTTCTTGCTATTTTATCATGTTTAGGTTTCCATGTCTATTGCATGCCAGGGGACCAAAAGAAACTTTTCTTAGCTACTGCAGCTTCATTCTTTTTTGAGCAATTGTCAATTATATTGTCTTAAATTATTATTATTACTGAACGAGTTTTTGTCCCCTTCGCTTCCCAAAATAGTTAGTGTATAGAAGCTCTGATAGCTAATGAACTTAAAAAGATGCTAGCTTTTTATCTTTTAAGTTGAGGAGTGCTTACTTCCTAGTTTGCATTTTCTTCTGGTTTTTTCTATTGGTTATAGGCACATGTAGTAATGTAGTAACAAAAAGAGAAATTTTAGTTATGTGCATGAAAGAATCAAGAATTCAAATGCTTATCACTCTCCTATTTCCTCTGTTTAAGAAAAGGGAACAACAGACTTTGATCCTGTTGCCTTTCCTTTTTTCAGTGTCTTCTTTTCAATGTAAATTTTTATTGGTTGGTCTTGATACTATGACAATCACTTGGTATATTGCTTATTTATCTCTACTAGCTGTTATCTGAAGGTAAACAATTTTAGATATGCCAACATTAGATGCTTACTAGAAATATGCCTATTTTGCTTCTTAGACTGCCTAATGAGGATTGTAATCTGTTATATTGTGTAGCTGTTTCAGGTTTGGCTTAGAGATCTTGATTAAATGATACATTCAGTTTATACATTGTTTTGTGCCACAGGACTTGGATCTCAATATCTGCACTTTTTTTTTTCAATGTATTTTTGCTTTGTCATCTCTTGTATGTACTTTTTTTTGTTAGAGCTAACCATCTAAATAAATGCTTCTGTTTCAAATGGAGACCTAAGGCAAAAATTGGTGTTTACTTGCAAATATTCCTTTGGAAATATACCTAGACTGATGCCGACATCGTATAGATTCTGTTTATCCTCTTTATCCTCAGAGAGGACCAACTTCTCCTTATTGGGGAAAAGTTGTGGATTGTCCTAGGTCCAGTTAAAATCCCAAGGGACATCTATCAAAACAAAAAAGAACTTGCTCTTCCAATCATGGACAGAGGAAGGGAGACATGAACTTGCATTCATGATAGGGACTGAAGTACCACCACCTTTTCTCATTGGGATGCTTCTTTAAGGTAAACAGTGCTATGAAAAATGAAATCCTCGGACGAGTCAGAAGCCAACTGTAGAGAATGATGAAGACAATGATCATCCGAATAGAATTTGGGATGATCTGAGTCGAAAGGATCTTATAGAAATCAAGGATATTGAAAGCAAAAGAGTAGAAAGCAGTCGAAGATCTACTCAGAAAGTTTCCTCATATAAGGCAACTCGGCCCTCTGGAGTTGGAGACATCCATTCCTCTTGATTTGAAACTTGAGTTGAAAAGCTGAAGGGATGGAGTACCGAGACCGAAGTCGCTGGAGATCAGCCTCAGCGATCATCGACTCCTTGCCCCCTAGGGTCAAAGAAGTCTCTGAATCCCCTTATCGGACTCTTCACCCTAGATAATCTAGGGTCCTGACGATCGAGAGAGGAGACTCTCATGGTAGGGGCCCGAGGATTTTCTCCAAACTTAAATCGAGGAGTAGGCCTGCCGAAGGTCCCAACTGCCCTGATTATTTTTGTCCTGACCCTTCCTACTAGAAGACATTACCAGAGGACCAAATAAAATCGAAAGGAAGGAAAGCAACCGAAAGAAGGACCAATCAAAAGTAAGCTCAGAGAAGAGAAACTAAGAGAAGTAGCACCCCCTAACAAGGATAATGTCCGTCGGAGCCAGAAGAGAGAGCGCTAGGCAATCACAAAATTCCTCTGGAGAACTAGGCGAGCAGGAGCAAGAGGGGAGCGAATGGGCTAGGAAGCTAAACGTGGAAGTAGGGCAAACCCACTTATATCGTGCGCTTATAGCCTAAGGAGGACCTCGAGCAGTCAGATCTCGGCCACATGGCGAGAATCGAAGCGGCCAAAATTTTCTACCTTCTAGTGTACTGCCACTTGGATTTAGTCGCCTGGATCGATCCACGAGAAGCTCATTAGGCTAATTGCCGTCCGATAAATGGCGCCTCGCGGTTGGTAGGGCCGCAACCATCAGAAGCACCTTTCAGGTACCTTGAGCTGCCTGTCTCTCATAAATACTCCACAATTCGTGATATTCTTTTGAAATGATCATCTCATCCCATCAAATCCAGAACTGATATGATGGCATACTCAAAGTTCGATAAACTCAGATTTGCTAGCTCGGACATGTCCCGAGGATCGTTTGAAAGAAGTACTACTTCCTTCATCTAAGTCAAATGCCTTGAACTTGAAAGTAGGAGGCAAATGTTATAGAGCCAAACCACTTAGGCCACGATCCTGAGGACTCATCCTTTGATGCATGCCTCACCAACAATGCCGCATCACTGGATGGCCACAATGATGTCAGTTGGATGATCGTGCTGTGAGCAGAGATGAAGCAATTTTCATTAGCTTCTGTCCGACGGATATTGATCGACCTTTGGGTCGGGACTTCATCGACAATGTGATAAGTTCGCGGATTGGTCTTGTGATAGATGTATCTATGGTGACTTCTTAGTTGTATGTCGATCTTAACCTACTCATTCAACCACGTGGTGATCGTCGAATCTTCTGATGCACACCAAAACATGGGCCTAACAGGTGCTCATGACTAACAACTTGGCAACACCGGGCAAGCACCCACGACCAACAAACTGGACAACCTACCTTGACAGTTTACAGACTAGGTGTAACAAACTCTAACAGCCTTTTGCATAAAGAGGTAAAAAAGGGGGACCTCCGGAGGTAAGCCTGAGATGCTCTAGCTACTCGAATGCTCATTCTTCCTTCTTTCCTCTACTTTGCTCAAGCTTCAACTAACTTAGGTATTAGAGGATCCCCCATCGGAGAATCTTTAGTGCGTGAATTTTTTTTTGCAGGTTTTTGGCACCCAATCCCCCATTGAAGTCGATGTCCTGTTTATGTCACCATTTTGGAGCCTCAACACGAGATTTGGGAAGATCTGAGATTCATCCTCGTCTTTGTTTAGAGTAGAACAAATGGGCCGTGTTGCATTCAAAATCTTCATGGGATCTGGACTAGACAAGTCCAGCATAATTGATATAAATAATGTAATTCTTTATACACTGAGGGTGATGTAATAAATCCGATGCGGAGCACACTGCATGTTGCAATTGGGCCGTGTGGCATCTACGTGGAAGACGGGATGGGGTCTCATTCCATGCCAAGAAAATGGAGGTGCGCCTGTTCCCGATCGTGACGTTCATTCAATGCCCGTCACAGTCTGCTTCTTCAAATTTTTGCAGATGAAAATGCCCTTCCCCCGTGGGAGGGTTTCTTTTTGGCATATCATGCTTTCTTGCTTTGCCATTTCAAACGCTGTCCCTCTCTCTCCACCCTCGGAGATGCTTTCCTTCTTGAGCTTTGGGGCATCTCAAATCGATCCTGCTTTGATTATTTCATGTCATAGAAGGTTTTGGGTAGCATCTTTTTTCCTTAAATTGCTTGACGGCAGCATGTCGGGTCAGTCGGAAATTAAAAATTCCGTAGCCCCTTTTTTTTGTAGTAGTTTATTTATCACAGCATCTTCGTGGGTAGTTAGATGACCTCTCTCTCTCTCCACCCTTAGAGACGCTCTCCTTCCTCCCTAAGCTTCGAGGCACCTCAAGTCGATCCCGCTCCGATTGTTTCATATCATAGAAGGTTTTGGGCAGCATCTTTTTCTCTTAAATTGCTTGACAGTAGCATGTTGGGCCAGTCAGGAAGTAAAAACCTTGTGGCCCTTTTTTTTCAAGTAGTTTATTTATCACAGTGTCTCCGTGGGTGTTTTGACGAAGTTAATGCCTTGGCTAGGTTCCACATCGAGTTCTTCCTTCGATTTTGACTTCCAGAACCCGATCACAACTTGCTAGTGTCGAAATAGTTTTCGATGGTGTGTTTTCAAACAAATATGAAATCACGCCCCCCCGATTATGAGTTTCTGCAAATTGAGTATGACATCCTAGAGCTAATGATGGTCGTATAGCCGATTGTGGCATCTTGTGAGCCAATTATGACTTCTCGTAATCCTTCTATGACATCCTAAGCCCCATACATGACATTTGTTGGTATCTTTTCTTGGTAGAAGAACATCCTGTACTCCATGACATTCTGAGTGTGGATTATGACTTATTGCAGTCGTAGAAGTTCCACCAATGTTTCATGACTTTCGGCATTATTTCATGACTCTCAGCACTACTTCATGACAACTTCATGACAACCGATGGCACTATTTTATGACTTCTGCCAATGTTTTATGACATCCTGCACTATTTCATATTTGATTCATCATTTTATTAACTCCAATGTTTTATGACTTCCGGTGCTGTTTCATGATTTTCAAAAATATTTCATGACATCTTGTTTTATGACTTTCTACATTATTTCATGATTTTCGGCATTCTTTCATGACTTCCTGTTCTATTTATGACTTTTTTTACTGTTTTATAACATCCACCAATGTTTATGACTCTTTACATTGTTTTATGACTTCCGACATTGTTTCATGACTTTTTGTTCTATATTATGACTTCCTCCACTACTTCATGACATTTGATATTGTATCATGACTCTACATTATTTTGTGACTTCTGCCACTATTTCATGACATCCTACTAGGGCTGCAAATAGATCGGGATGATTAGTGACCCGACCCGTATAGACCCGATTTGAATCATTTTAAAGGACTCATGGAACCGGGTGGGGTTCTAAAATTGGACCTGTTCTATTTTTTCAGATCGGGTATGGATTCACTAAATTTGGATCCGACCCAATTCATTAAGATTTTAGGATTAATTTAGTTTTTGAGATAAGTGATCCGACCCGATCCAATCTAATCCAAACTTAATACCAGATCTAAACTCTACTTGACTCAAACCCATCCAGACTCTCGAGTCTCTCTATCATGCCCTCTTAAAATAAAATGACGCTCTCTCAATCCCTAATCTCTCCTCTCTATCTAATCTCTCCTCTCTTTCTCTTCAGCTTCTTCTCTATTCCTGATCAATCTTTCTCCTCGGCAAAATTGATGATTGGTGACTTTGGTGCCTGGTGAGGCAGTGATTTTGGTGTGTAGCGTGTGCTTGAGGATTCGTCTCAACTATAGAATGAATGGAAGGAACGGAGAGCAAACTTAGCGCACTTGAGTTCTGCGGAACTGCCTGTTTCTCTCTCCCTCTCTTTCTCTCTCTCTCTCTCTCCCGTAAATCGATCAAATCGTCCTAAGAAAAAACAAATAATCCCCCAAAAACTCCCCACCATGGAGATCAAAACCTTAGATCCCTCTCTCACTTCTCTTTTTTCTCTTATGCGATCCTTGTCTTCCCCTCCGTCCTAGGGTTTGATGCCGTCCGAATGCTTGATGTCCTCTAGATGGGCGGCACCCGCCCCTTCTCCCTCCACTCTTTTTCTGATCACCATCGTAGCCACAGCTCTGTGCCATCTCTCATTGCTTTAGGCCTTTGGCGGGGTCTTTAGGAAGGCCTAAGCGATCAAGAATAAGAAGTCATCCTGCAAGTGTGTGCGCTCCACGACGGGGGGGGACTCCAACACCGCTTGGGTGAACGGGGAGATGGTGATGTGCAGCGAAAAGAGGATCGCGACGGTGGAGCAGTAGGTTTGGGGTTCGATGGTGGAGCAGCTAGTGCCGGAGATCACCACTCATGCTCCCAGCTACTTGGACTACACTAGCCTCTGTCGCCTCTCCATGACCAATTCTGCCATGATGGGGCTTGGAAAGCTCTTTATCACGAGGTATATCCTTCCCCAATAGCTATCTATATTGTTTTGATTTTCATATTGAAGTAAATCATAAATGCAGTGATGCCCATCGAATGGGTGGGGTTATATGTTTGTCTTAGCTCATTTGGATCCAACATATGAACGATCCAGATCCGGATCCAAACCAAATCCGTATTTCATAGATTCAGATCGGGTTATACATGGATCCAACCTGACCCAAATGACCCATTGGGTCAAGAAATTTGATCATAGACCAAATCCAACCCGACCCGATTTTCTATTGGGCTAGGTTTGGGTCTAATATTTAGATCCAATCAAGAAACTGGGTCGGATCGGGATCACTCATGATTCGGTCCGACTCGACCCATTTGCACCCCTACATCCTGGTTCTTTTCATGACTTCCGGTATTGTTTCATGAGTTTCTCAACTGTTTTGTGACTTTAGGCATTGTTTCATCACTTTCTATATTATTTTATGACTTTTGATAATGTTTCATTAGTTCCACCAATGTTTGATGACCTTCGAAAATGTTTGATGACATTCTATACTATTTTATGACATCTAGCAATTGTTTCATGACTCCATGCACAATTTTATGACATCCGCCATTATTTTATCAATTCTTCCAATATTACTTGACTTCCGACACTATTTTATGATCTCATGCCCAGTTTTATGACTTCTTCCATTGTTTTATGATTTTCTCAATTTTTTTATGATATTGTGCATTTTTGGCATTGTTTCATTACTTTCATCAATGTTTTATGATTTTCGATGCTTTTTCATGACATTCGGTACTATTTCATGACTTCCGACATCATTTCGTGACTTCCAGCAATGTATCATGATATTCTGCACTGTTTTATAATTTTTGGCATTGTTTCATGACTTCATGTTCTGTTTTATGACTCTTTTCATTATTTTATGACTTCCTACTTTATAACTTTTAGCAATGTTTTTTGATATCCTGTACTATTTTATGACATTCTTTTCTCTATTTATGACATCCTGTACTCGATATTATTCTCCAAGAAATATTTTTGGTGATTTATTACATCTATGACTCCGTTTATGACATCCTATGGGTATATTTTAACATCCTGTAGTTCAAATACTTTTTTCAAGACATTTTTAATAAGATTTGTGGGATTTTTATGACTTTAAAATGACTTTCTATGCGTAATGAATGATATCTTTTGTATAATATTATATCATATTATCTCTTAGAGCTGTCAATTTGAGTTGGGTCCGTCTGGTTGGCCCACCCTGTCATGTAAATAGGATAGGTTGGGTTCATGTTTTAGCAATCCATCTAAAAGCGAGTTAAATAATCCATCTCGTTTAGATTGCGGGTTTGAGGCAGATTAGGATAGGCTGGCCCATCTTTTTTTTTTTTCGACCCTCCCTCCCCACCCCGGCCCACAACACCTTGCACTCGCCCCCCAACCCCCTACCCACCCTAGCCACCCCCTGCCCCTCCCCGCCGCCTCCTTGGGTGCCCTCGTCTCTTGGTGCCCCCCTCCCCGCTCACCCCTGGGTGTCCTCGTCTCTCGGTGCCCCTCCCCGCTCGCCCCCATCCCCCGACCACCCCCGCCTCTCAGTGCCCCCCGTCCTTTCTCGCTCAACCCCCCAATCCCTGCCACCCCCTCGGGCCGCCCCTCCCCATCACCGCCCCTCCCCTCACCTCTTTATCGGTCCCTACTCTTTCGTGTATTTTTTGTTTTTTAGAATTTTGACGAGTTGGCCCATTTAACCCATGGCCCATGGTGGGTTGGGATTTTTTCAACCCGTTAGTTAAATGGGCCAGTCCGCTCCATCCTATTTAGAGGTGGGTCGGGATGGGTCAGGACGGGCTGGCCATCTTGACAGCTCTATTATCTCTTTATGCATTCCATTTAGTGTCCGACTCCAATGATTCTTGTATATATCTTCTATAGAACCTGATGCAAATGAGAAAGTTGATGATACTATTGAAGGTGGTTATCTCGAGAATCCATCTTCTTCTAGCGTATCGCATACAAATTTGGATATTATTGATTCCCATGTTGGAATGGAGTTTGATTCAGCAGCCGAAGCGTACAATTTCTATGATGGTTATGCAAGAAGATTCGGTTTTGGAATCACAACCATATGTAGTAGGTCAAATGAGAAAAAAAAATTAGGATAAATTATAAAAAATTCTCTGAGTTTAGGTATAAATTATACTTACATCCAGAAATTTAAAAAATATACCGTCATATCCTTGAGGTTTATTTTTAATCTATACTTTAACCCATACGGAGGGAGATTTTTGTAGGTTAAAAATAAATCTCAAGGATATAACAGTATATTTTTTAAACTTATAGATGTAAGTATAATTTATACCTAAACTCAGGAAGATTTTTGTAATTTATCCAAAGAATTATGTTTCAAGCATCTAGCATGTTGGAGGGAAGGAAAATCTAGGAAAAGTTTTAATTCCATGAGATCTAGGGACATTGGCAAAATTGATTGCAAGGCCTTAATAAAGGACAGACTTAATTCTATGATTGGTAAATGGATATTGGATGCTGTTAGTCTAAAGAATAATCATGAGCTCTCCATATTTGCTATCGCTTATCTACGATCCTACAAAAATATTAGCACAACTAAAAAAGCTGAGATTTGCAACATGCATGTCGTGAATATATTTACAACTCAGATATACTCCGCTATTGCAAGAAGGAAAGGTGGTAGAAGACAATTGACATTCACAGAGAAGGATGCACATAATTTTATTTGTTAGGACGTTAAAGTCAGCTGAAAGAGGGAGATGCACCATCAATGATAGTGCATTTCATAAAAATGCAAACTAAAAATATAATTTTTTTCTACACGATGGAGTTGGATGTCAGTGGATAACTTAAACCGTGTTCTGGATCCATTCAAGGTCAAGAATGGCCTATAAATACTTCGGGGACGTACTGACATTTGAATCCACACATCTCACAAACACATACCAAATGCCATTCTATCAATTTGTCAGAGTTAACCACCATGGACAATCCATCCTGCTGGGATGTGCATTGCTGTCAAATAAGATGATCGAGACTTTCAAATGGGTGTTTATCATGGCTGGATGAAAATGGAGGTCAAGCATCCAATGCCATTATCATGGATCAAGATAAGGCGATCGAGGCTGTGGTTAGGGATGTGTTTTTGAATGCATGTCACTGATTTTTTTTTTGGCACATTTTGAAGAAGATACCTAAGAAAATAGGTCATATATGCACAGCTTATCCTAAATTTATGATTGAGTTCAATAAGGCCGTATATAACATCGTGATGACATAGGCTTTCGAAGAAAAAATGGGCACACATGGATAAATATGACGAATGCAAGGCTTTAGTTTGGTTGCACGATCTTTACAAATGCTGGGATAAGTGGGTTCCGGTATATCTTAAGGATACATTCTTTGCAGGTGTGTCATATTCTTAATTATAGATTTTAATCTCTGAAAAATTAATATCCTCCATTTTAGTCTCTACGATTGCATTTAACAGTCTTATACTCTGTTCGTTGTTTTTGATATCCTTTACGAGAATATCATCCTCTCAGAGGAGTAAGAGTATTAATTACTTCTTCGATGGATATGTGAACTTAAAATCTATAAAGGAATTCATGGATAAGTATGTGGATGCGTTAGAGAAAAGATACGAAGTGAAAAATGAGTAGGATAATATGTCCCTACAAACTAATACTTTTTTGAAGACATCCTTCTTTCTTGAGAGACAAGCAGCAGTCTTATACATCAGGCGTATTTTTAAAAAGTTCAAGAACAAGGTTCTTGAAATGGCTGTGTCGAATGCTAAATTAATTAAAGAAGATGACAATTGTGCTGTATACTCCGTTAAGTCATTTAAGAGAATTGAGGTTAATAAAAATGAGAAGCAGATTGTCAAAAGCTATATTGTTTCTTACGATAGCAAGTTGGATCAAGTCAACTGCGAGTGCCGATCATTTTAGTTTAGGGGATACTTGTGCAGGCACGTCTTATTGGTCCTACATCAAAAGAAAGTAGTCTGCATTTAGATAAGTACTTTCTAAGGAGAAATGATGCAAAGACATGAAATACTGATTCGATAATTTCAATTTTGGTACTCAATTCTGTGATAAGAGCGTCAGAAAGTCTAGGCAAGTCGGTCTATCTTTGAATGACGATGTACTATCCGTATCAATTTGATTGTATTCTTACAAGTATGCTATCATGAGTCATCAATTAATAAAGCTTATGGAGATTGCGTTAATGTCCGAAGATGCATTTAACTTGGTGATGGTTGATCTAACTCCATTATTCAGAAGTGTAATAGATGCTAATTGTTTGGCATAGGGAATTTCAGATCATCGTATTAGAGATCCTAACAATATCACCACAAAGGGACAGCCAAGAGAGAAGAGACTAAAGAATGGAGTCGAGAAGAAGTCAAAGAAAACAAAGAGAGGCGTGAAGGAGAAATCCACTGATCCATCTACTGAAGGACAAGGTAAAAGGTCTGGTGAAGTATAAAAAACTACTCCCCCTGCAGTAATGGAGGTAGTCGAGCAATTTCGTGCTTCCCACCCACTGTCTTCTGATCTATACTTGAATGAGTTCGATGCTTATATGTGTAACCAACTAACATAGAAGAACGGATAGAATTAAATTATTTTTGGATGTAGATCTTCTTATTCAACTTATGCTTCATGATTTTCAATACCATTTCATGATTTCCTTCACTGTTTCAAGATTTTCTACATTGTTTTATGATAATCTCAATTGTTTTATGACTTCCGACGCTGTTTTATGACTTTCGATACTGTTTTATGACTTCTGACGATATTTCGTAACATCATGCACTGTTTTATAACTTGTCGGCACTGTTTTATGACTTTCTGCACTATTTTATAACTAAATACTAGTACATTTATAATATAACATTCGCATAACCAAAATATAAAATACAAAGTATTACATCATCACAATACACACAAACATGAGAGACTTGAAAGCCAA
This sequence comes from Cocos nucifera, assembly GCA_006176705.1. Taxonomy (NCBI): domain Eukaryota; kingdom Viridiplantae; phylum Streptophyta; class Magnoliopsida; order Arecales; family Arecaceae; genus Cocos; species Cocos nucifera. Next base: position 102,295 of record QRFJ01000236.1, on the reverse strand, counting down.
AGACATGATGCCGACATGCTATAATCCAGGATCAGCTTGCATAGTAGGACGATAGTGATGGGCTCTGCCTTGAGGAGTACGAGTAGGGCCAAATGAAGATGGGCTAGAGGGGAGGATGGCTAAGTAGGAGGCTGACTAGATTGAGTCTAATTTGGATGAAGAGGCTGACTTGATTGAGCCTGACTTGGGAGACTTAGAACAAGGATATTTATCTGCTGGTCGATCTGGACAATAGTTTGTAAGACTGTAGCCAACCCAATAGAGAGGAGATGGTGTCTTTCTACCCCACTCATGTCTTTTTGTACCGTAGTCTGAAGGACTCTAAGAGTGGAGATCACCTCAGATAGTTGATTTGCCATGTTTGAATGAGATGGATTTCTCTCTAATTCCTCAATATGAAAGGCCAAATTATGAATGTCCTATCTTATGTCTTGTACTATTGAAATAAGGTTGTTCAACTTCTGATCGAATGAAGAACTGTGTGCCAGTCGAACCCATCCATGCAGAACTCTTCCCTGAAGATCGAGAGGACTAAAGATTAAAGAATAGATGCAACCTCTTGAGCCATAGCACTGACCATATCTGGAGTCATCTCATCAAAATCTCTCGGCTTTGTAGATCTAGAAGGACATGCTGCTCCACCCTCACTAAAATGAGGTCTCTCTTCCTCCATTGAAATTATTTTCCTGAACATCTCTACTTCCACCTTTCCTAGTCCACTAACCATCAATTTTCAAGAAATGCATTCTGTGAAGGGCTTCTTTATTGATTTTGCTATCTTTGCCTAATTTGGTTGATTGTTCTCTCTAAAACCTTACCCTAAAATGTTTAAAGATATGGGTTTAAATCATAGCATAAGATAAGGATGTTTTTGCTCTACCCACCATCTCTTGCATAGCCCTGATAATCATTTCTAGAAGGTTGAGTGGGGTGCATTGGACTACATGATATATGATAGCTAAGTTCTTATCTAATACAATATCAAATTCTTCTACTTTAGGTTGTATAATCCAGCAAACAATGATGTGAAGGAGGCTTATTTCAATATTTAAGTGTTGTTTATAAATTTTATCAAATTGATTGTGGTCCTCTGTCCCAAGAATATATTTTATTCTTTCATTTCTATCCTTTATAGTATCCAGTAGGTCTCCTTCAGTTGAAAGTTTCAAAATTTCTCTAAGTATTTCATCATCAAAATCAATTTTCTTCCCTTTTATTAAAGATGATATCCCATCTTCTCCAAATAAGATATTCTAATAAAATTCTCTGACTAATTCCATAAACATTGAGGCTTTAATTATGTAGATGAATTTTCATTCAAGTTTGCAATCTAAAATCTCTCTGAATCTAGAAAATTCATATTACAATATGATTATAAAGAATATTTTTGGCACTTACTGGAGATCTTGGAGGAGGTGATGAAGCTGGAGTTGTTGCTTTTCTTGCTCCTCTTTTCTTTATACTTTCTTCACTTTTAGTTACTCTTTGGCGTTGGGGAAGACGCATCTTTAAAGCCATTTGATCCCAAAGTTAGCCAATCACCAAAGATCAGAGGAGGTGGGGAGGAGGTTTTTGGTTTGAGATTTGAGAGGAGACGGTGAGATGGGTTTGGAGATGGGAGCTAGATCTAGGAATTTTGGGAGGAATGAAATCGTGAGAATAGAAGAAAAGCTCGGCTAAAGAAAGAAGATGAATAGGAGTTCTGAGGGATCATGGTGTTTGGTTGGTTTTGAGTTACAGACCATGCGGTGCGATTAGCCAAACTTGGATCTGGGTTGATAGGCAAGCATCATCGTTTGAAATTTTTTAATTTATGACTTCTGTATTGTCACAGAAAATGAAGGCAAGGTGCCTTCAATGGGTTCAAGGTGGCTAAGGCAACTCCAATCGACCCAGATCCAAGTTTGGCTGACCGCACTGCATGGCCTGACTTAAAACCAACCAAATACTGTTATCCCTCAAAACTCCTGTTCATCTTCTTTCTTTAGCCGAGCTTTTCTTCTATTCCTATGGTTTCATTTCTCCCAAAATCCCTAGATCTAGCTTCCATCTTCAAACCCATGTCACCATTTTCTCTTAAATCTCAAATCAAAAACTTCCTCCCCACCTCCTCCTCTGATCTTTGGTGATTGGCTAACTTTGGAATCAAATGGCTCCAAAGATGCATTTTCTCCAATGCCAAAGAGTAACTACAAGTGAAGAAAGTATAAGAGAAAAAGAAGCAGCAATTCCAGCTTCATCACCTCCTCCAAGAACTCTAGTAAGTATCAAAAACATTCTTAGTGATTGTATTGTAGATATGAATTTTCTAGATTTAGAGGAATTCCGAATTGCAAACTTGATTAGATGTTTGTGATGGGAATTCATCTGCACAACTAAAGCCCCAATGTTTATGGAATTAGAGAATTTTACTAGAACATCTCATTTGAAGAAGGTGGGGCATCATCTTTAATAAAAGGGAAGAAAATTGATTTTGATGATGAAATACTTGGAGAAATTTTGAAACTTCCAATCGAAGGAGACTTATTAGACACTATAGAGGATAGAAGTGCAAGAATAGAATATGTTATAGGGATAGAACCATGGTTAATTTGATAAAATTTATGGACGACACTTAAATGTTGAAATGAGACTCCTTCACATCATTATTTGCTGGATTATACAACCTAGAGTAGGAGGATTTGATATTGCATCAGATAAGGACTTAGCTATCATGTATCATGTAGTCCAGTACATCCCAGCCAACCGTTCAGGAATGATTATTGGGGCTATGCAAGAGACGGTGGGTAGAGTAGAAATATTCTTACCTTATGCTATGATTTTAATTCATATCTTTAAATATTATGGGATAAGATTTCAGAGAGAACAATCAATTAAATTAGGCAGAAGTAGTAAAATCAATAAAGGAGCTTTCCACAGAGTGCATTTCTTCAAAATTGATGGTCAGTGGACCAAGAAGGATGGAAGCATAGATGTTTAAGAGAATATTTCAACTGAGAAAGAGAGACCTCATTTTAGTGGGGTGGAGCAACAGGATCTCTATAGAGCCGAGAGATTTTGATAAGATGACTCTAGATCTGGCCAATGCTATGCTCAGGAGGTCGCATCTATTCTTTAGTCCTCTCGATATTTAGGAGAGAGTTCTGCACGGATGGGTACGACTAGCACAGTTCATTCGATCAAAAGTTGGACAATATTATTTTAATAGTGCAGGATATAAGATAGGACATTCGCAATTTGGTCTTTCGTATTGAAGAATTAGAGAGAAATCCACCTCATGCGGACATGGCACATTAGCTATCTGAAGTGATCTCTACTCTTAGAGTTCTCCAGACTACGGTAAGAAAGACACGGGTGGGGTAGAAAGATAGCATCTTCTCTTTATTGGATTGGCTAGTCTTACAGATAGTTGTTCGTATCGGCTAGCAGATGAATGTCCTTATTTCGAGTCTCTCAAGTCAAGTTTAACCCAGTCAGCCTTCTCCTACTCAACCATCGTCCTCTAGACCATCCTTATCTAGCCCTACTCATACTTCTCAAGGCAGAGTCCATCGCTATCATCCTGTTATGCAAACTGATCTTGGATTATAGTATGTTGGCATCATATCTTTTGCTTTCAAGTCTCTCGTGTTTGTGTGTGTTGTGATGATGTAATATTTTGTATTTTGTGTTTTGGTTATGCAGATCTTATATTATGAATATATTAGTATTTGGTTATAAAATAGTGCTGGAAGTCATAAAACAGTGCATGATGCTATGAAACGTCGTCGGAAGTTACAAAATAGTGCTGGAAGCCATAAAATAATACATGATGTTATGAAACAATGGAGGTTGTTATAAAATAGTGTAGGAAGTCTTGAAATAGTGAAAGTCATAAAATGATACAAAATCATGCAGCATAAGTTGAATAAGAAGATCTACCTCTAAATATAATTTAATTCTATCTGCTTTCCTATGTTGGCTGCACATATAAGCATCGAACTCATTTAAGTATGGATCAGAAGATGGTGGGTGGAAAGCACGAAATTGCTCAACTACCTCCATTACTGCAGGGGGAGTATCTTTTGTACTTCAGCAGGTCTTTTACTTTGTCCCTCAGCAGATGGATCAATGGATTTCTCCTTCACTCGTTTTGTTTTCTTTGACTTCTTCTCAACTCCGCTCTTTAGTCTCTTCTCTCGCATCTTTATGGTGATATTGTTAGGATCTATAATACAATGATCTGAAATTTTCTGCGCCGAATAATTAGCATCCAATGCACTTTTAAATAATGGAGTTGGACTATCACCAAGTTAAATGCATCTTCGAACGTCGACACAATCTCCATAAGCTTCATTAATCAATGACTCATGACAGTGTACCTATAAAAGTACAATCAATTTGATATGGATAGTACATCATAATTCAAAGATAGACTAACTTACCTAGACTTTCTGATGCTCTTATCACAAAATTGAGTATCAAAATTGAAATCATTTTACAAAAACTAACTTATCTAGAATGCGAAATACTTTTCTTTGATGTAGGATCAATAAGATGTGCCTGCACAAGTATTTCCTAAACTAAAATGATCAGCACTCGTAGTTGACTTGATCCAACTCGCTATTGCATGAAATAATATAGTTTTTGATAATCTGCTTCTCATTTTCGTTAACTTCAATTTTCTTAAATGATTTAATGGAGTATACAGTGCAGTTGTCATCTTCTTCAATTAATTTAGCATTCGACGCAGCCATCTTAAGGACTATAGAATTTTTTTAAAAATACGCCTGGTGTATAAGACTGTTGCTTGTCTCTCAAGGGGGAGGATGTCTTCAGGAAAGCATTAGTTTGTAGGGATATATTGTCCTGCTTGTTTTTCGTTTCATATCTTTTTTCTAATGCATCCTCATACTTATCGATGAATTCCTTTAGAGTGGTTTTTGAATTCTTATACCCATCGAAGAAGTGATTAATTTAGCATTCACAATATAGTTTTTGGATTCATAATATAGTTTTTGATAATCTATTTCTCATTTTCATTAACTTTAATTCTCTTAAATGACTTAACGAAGTATATAGTGCAGTTGTCATCTTTAATTAATTTAGCATTCGACCCAGCCAACTTTTTAAAAATATGCCTAGTGTATAAGACTACTACTTGTCTCTCAAGGGGGAGGATGTCTTCAAGAAAGCATTAGTTTGTAGGGACATTTTTTTGCTCGTTTTCCACTTCATATATCTTTTCTCTAAAGTATCTTCATACTTATCGATGAATTCCTTAAGAGTAGTTTTTGAATTCACTTACCCATTGAAGAAGTGATTAATGCTCTCTCTTCTGAAAGGACGACATTCCTGTAAAGGGTATCAGAAACAATAAATAGAGTATAAGATTGTTAGGTACAATCATAAAGATTAAAATGGAGGATATTAATTTTCTAGAGATTAAAATCTATAATTAGGAATATGACACACCTACAAAGAATGTATCCTTAAGGTATACTATAGCCCACTTATCCCAGCATTCGTAAAGATCATGCAACCAGACTACCGCTTTGCATTCTTCATCCATGAGTTGTGCCCATTTTTCTTCAAAAGCTTGTGTCATCATAGTGTCATATACGGTCTCGTTGAACTCAACCATAAATTTAGGATGAGCTATGCATATGTGACCTATTTTCTTAAGGATCTTTAAAATGTGCCAAAGATAAAACTAGTGACGTGCATTCAAGAAAACATCCCTAACCGCAACCTCGATCATCTTATCTTGCTTCATGATAATGGCATTGGGTGCTTAACCTCCATTTTCATCCAACCATGACTTAAACATCCATTTAAAAGTCTTGATCGTCTCGTCTAACAGCAATGCACATCCCAGTAGGGTAGATTGTCCATGGTGGTTAACTTCGACAAATGGATGGAATGTCATTTGGTATGTGTTTGTGAGATACGTGGAGAGAAATGTCAGTACATCCCCGAAGTAATTGTAGGCCATTCCTTAGATGGATTCAGAACACGGTCTTAAGTTGTCCACTGGTATTCAACTCTATCGTATAGAAAAAAATTATATTTTTAGCTTGTATTTTTGTGAAACGTACCATCATTGACTGTACATCTCTCTTTTAGCTAATTTTGATATTTTCGATTAATGAAATTATTTGCATCCTTCTCTGTGAATTTCAATTATCTTCTACCATCTTTTTTTTTTGCAATGGCGTAGTATATTTGAGTTGTAGGTATATTCACGGCATGCATGTTACAGATCTCAGCCTTTTCTCATATGCTGATCTTCCTATGAGATCGTAGACAAGCGATGGTAGATATGGAGAGCTCATGATTGTGCTCTAGAATAACAGCATCCAATCTCCACTTACCACTTACTAGTCAGGAAATTAAATCTGGCTTTTATTGAGGCCTTGCGGTCAATTTTGCCAGTATCTCTAGGGTTCATGAAATTGAAACTTTTTTTGGATTTTCTTTTCTTCCAGCATACTAGACGTTTGAAACATAATTCTTTTTTTTCGTTTGACCTACTACACGGTTGTGATTCCAAAATCGACTCTTCTCGCATAACCATTATAGAAATTGTACACTTTGGCTATTGAATCGAACTCTATTCTATTATCCAAATTTATATGCAGTACACTAGAAGGTGGATTTTCGAGACAACCACGTTCGGCAATATCATCGATTTTATCATTTGCATCTGGCTTATAGAAGATAAATACAAGGATCATCAGAGTCCGACAATGCAAATAGAATGCATAAAGAGATAATACAATATAATATTATGCAAAAGATATCATTCATTATGCACATGAAGTCATTTTAAAGTCATAAAAATCTTACAAATCTTATTAAAATTGTCTTGAAAAAAGTATTTGAACTATAGGATGTCAAAATAGGCCTATAGGATGTTATAAACGGGGCCATAGATGTAGTAAATCATCAAAAAAAAATTTTGAAGGATAATTTAGAGTACAAGATGTCATAAATGGAGAAAAGGATGTCATAAGATAGTACAAGATGTCAGGAAATATTGCTGGAAGTCATAAAGCAATGGAAGAAGTCATAAAATAGTGGAAGAAGTTATAAAATAGAATATGAAGTCATAAGATAATACTGAAAGTTATAAAACAGTACAGGATGTCATGACATATTGTCGAAAGTCATAAAATAGTTTTAGAAGTCATGAAACAACGCTGGAAGATATGAAATAGTGTCGGATGTCATGAAAAAGTGCTAAAATCATAAAACATTGATGAAAGTGATGAAACAGTGTCAGAAGTCATAAAATAGTGCACAATATTATAAAATAATTAAGAAAGTTATAAAACAATAGAGAAAGTCATAAAACAACAGTGTCGGATGTCAAGAAATAATGAAGGAATTGATAAAATAGTGGTGGATGTCGTAAAATTATGCAAGGAATCATGAAACAATGCCAGATGTCATAAAATGGTGCAGGATGTCATGAAATATTTTTGGAAGTCATGGTAGAATTAATGAAATATTGCCGAAAGTCATAAAACAATAGTACATAAAGTGATGAAACAGTGGAGGAAGTCATGAAACAGTGCATGATATTGTAAAACAGTATCGGATGTCAAGAAATAGTGGAGAAATTGATGAAATAGTGGTGGATGTCATCAAATTATGTAGGGAGTTATGAAACAATACTGGATGTCATAAAACATTGCATAATATCATGAAACATTTTTGAAAGTCATGAAACATTGGCAGAACTAATGAAATATTTCCGGGAGTCATAAAACAGTGTAGAAAATTATAAAATAGCATATAACATGATGAAACAGTGTCCGAAGTCATGAAACAGTGCCGGAAGTCATGAAACGGTGCAAGATGTCATGAAACAAAACAGTGGCAAAAGTCATAAAATAGTGCAGAGAGTTGAGGAAGTTATGAAACGGTGCAGGATGTCATGAAACAGTGGCGGAAATCAGATGTCATAAAATAGTGGAAGAAGTCATAACACAATAGAAAGTCATGAAATAATGTCGAAAGTCATAAAATAATGTAAAGAGTCACGAACATTACCGGATGTCATAAAATAGTGAAGAAAGTCATAAAATAGAACAGGAAGTTACGAAAGAATGCTAAAAGTCATGAAACAATGTAAAAAATCATAAAACATTGCAGGATGTGATGAAACATTTTAGAAAGTCATGAAATAATGCCAGAAATTATAAAATATTGATGGATTTTATGAAATGATGAATCAAATATGAAACAGTGCAGGATATCATGACACATTGGTGGAAGTCATAAAATAGTACCATTGATTATCATGAAATAGTGTAGGAAGTCATGAAATAGTGTAGGGAGTCATGAAACAGTATCGAAAACATGAAACAATATCGAAAGTCATAAAACATTAGCCGAACTCCTATGATTGCAATAAGTCATAATCCGCACCCAGGATGTCATAGAGTATAGGATGTCATTCTCCTACCAAAAAAAGTTACTATTGGGTGTCATGTATGGGCTCTAGGATGTCATAGAAGGGTCACGAGAAGTCATAATTAGCTCACAGGATGCCACAATCGATTGTACGACCATCCTTAGCTCTAGGATCGATTTGTGAGAACTTATAATCGGGGAGCATGATGTCATATTTGTCTGAAAAGGCATTGTCGGGAATTATTTCAATGCTAAAAGGTTGTGATTGGGTATTAAAGGTCAAAATCGAAGGCAGAACTTTACATGGAATCTAGCCAAGGCATTAACTTTGTCTAACTACTGATGGAGATGCTATGATAAATAAATTATTTGAAAAAAAAAAGGGGGGGCATGGAGTTTTTACTTTTTGACTGGTCCGATATGTTACCGTCAAGCAATTTTAGAGAAAAAGATGCTATCCAAAATCTTCTATGACATGAAACAGTTAGAGCAGGATTGATCGGAGATGCTCCATAGCTCAAGGAGGAAGGAGAGCATCTTCGAGAGTGGAGAGAGATGATGGGTCATCTAACTATCCATGGAGACGCTATGATAAATAAATTACTTTAGAAAAACGAACCCATGAGGTTTTTACTTTTTGATTGGTTCGACATGCTATCATCAAGCAATTTAAAAAAAAAAAAAAAACTGTCCAAAATTTTTTATGACATAAAATAGTCATAGCAAGATTGATCTGGAATATCCTGTAGCTTAGGAGGAAGGAGAGCATATTCAAGGGTGGAGAGAGAGGGGTAGCAATTGAAATAGCAAAATGAGAGAGCACGGTGAGTCAAAAAAATTTTTTTTTTTATAGTGATAAAGGATATTTTTGTTTATAAAAATTTAAAAAAATAGATTATGATGGGTATTGAATGAATGTTATAATTGGGGACAGACGTGCCTCCAATTTTTTTTTTTTTTTTTTTTTATTATTATTTTTTTTAATGTAGAATGAGGCTTCATCGCATCTTTCACGTATGCCACGTGGTCAATCGCAACATGCAGTACTTTGCATCAGATTTATTACACCGCCGCCGGTGTACAAACAATTACTCGATATAAATATTGGTCCGATGGCCTACCTGTTTGCACTCTCCTACCGAGATCACCCTAGTGGATATTGCTACGACGCCACGCACACCATCAGAACTAATGAATCAGATGTCCATTATCCAATCGGACCAATCCGTTGGTGCATAACGTCACCTCCAGCCAAAACGACGCCCGGAATGTGACTTCATAAACGGACGGACGCGATATAACCCGGCAAATCGGAAGGCTTATAGCACCAGCAAAGGGGGACGTATGTGCGCGAGATATAATGCGTTGCCAAGTGGCATTAACCGACTCCAGAGGACCCACCGCCATCGCCTCCCCATCACCTCTCTATAAATATGGCCCTGGTACAACTCTAATCTTCTTGTTTCCGAGCTCTGACAATGCGAAAGAAAGCGCGCGAGCCAGCGAGAGAGAGAGAGGGGGGGAGAGGGACTGGGAGAGCGAGGTAGAGGGAGCGATGGGAAATAATGGAAAGAAGGAAGATGGCCCTAACCGAGAGGTGGATGAGAGGTACTCGCCCTTGACGTCAAGATCACAGTTCTTTACGACTGGTTCGCTGGCCAGATCTCCCATTTCTAGGTCTCTGATCCCTCTCCCTACCTCCTCTGTCCGTTCTTTCTTTTCCTTCTTGATTTATGCGTTTCTTGCTCCTCATAGGGTTTTGATTCTTGGCCCTCCTAGGATTTTGGTTCTTGTTTCACTTGTTGTATTGATTTCATATGGTGAAAATTATAGGTTTGTGGCTCAAGCTAGGGTTTTCTTGGATTCTTGGATGGTTTTAGCTTCTAGGGTCCTGATTCTTTATTCTTTTCTTTTATTTCTTGATTCATCATCTTGTTTCAACGGTTTTCTTTGAAGAAAACTGTCAAAAAGGAAAGTGATGCAGGATTGGCGGCTTTATCTGAGTAGATGGTGAAGAAAGAGATGATCATGATGCAGTCACGGTCAACATCATGGTATCATGAATCATGTGTCGTTCTTGATGCCCTTTTTTTCCTCTTAAATTTCTTCTCTTTTACGGGCTTGATTCAAATTACGTGAAAATTAGTCAAGAAAAGGAAAGCAAGCTTCTTTGTTTTTGTTTTTTTTTGGAAAAAGCAAGCTTTCCTTCCTAATTTCCATTCTTCAGGTGGGAATATAATGTAGTATTGGTAGACAAATTTGAGGGAAATTTTTTACCAAGTAGTGGGCAGAGGGTGAAAGTGATGTGGAGGGAAATTTAAGCGGGTCACTGTTGGATTTTAGATTGGGCATTCATGAGAAAGGATCAAATAAGATTGATTACACTCATGAAAGTTCAGATACGTTATCACCTTTCTTTAGAAAAAAAAAAATTTTGGCAAGGGAAAAAGAAAAAGCTGACAGTGATATAGCCTATAACATTGATCATAGCGCAGGGCGAGGGCTCTCTCTTTCCGTGTTGAATCAGGGTCCATTCAGTAGAGTTGTGCCTCAATCACCACATAATGCCAAATTCTGATTCACTATGATATTGCATTTTCTAATGACAACAATTTGATTTAATTCACCAAGGAGGTAAGGAGTCTCTTATAACTGTGAGCTCAGGCCAGAAAGGATCAGTTCACTGTGATTTAGTTTGAAAGATTTGCTTTGGCTAACAATCTTAATGTGCTGGCATTGGATTGTTTTTGTTTTTTGTTGGCTTCTTTTTTTATCAGTGATTTGAGGCTTCAACTTCAGTTATGGCAATTTTGTTAATTAATTATTTTTTTTAAGGTTACTAGGATTTTTCCCCATCTTCATGTGCTTTAGTAATTAGAGCTCTCTTCTGTTCTCTTATTTTATATGAGTTAGCACGGTCATGCATCCTTTGGAATTACCTCATGCCACTCATAGTTGAAAGATTTCTGGTGCATTATTATGGTTGCAAGATGGTCGTGCCATGGGGTGTGACTCTTTGCTTTGTGGCAACTTTCCTTACTCCATGAGCTATGGAGACTTCCTTATACTCTCCACTTGTTATGCATGTTCTTTCATGCACTGCAAGAGGTAATGGTAAGGTATCAGTAACAATCTTCATTTTTCTTTTTCCTTGAAATTCTTTTGGTTAATCTGCTCTGTAATGGCAATACATGTTTGTAGTCTGAGATGAAGTTCATCTGAGCATGATTTTTTTTACTGTACAATCCTTGCCAAGTTGTTAAAGCTGTTAAAACTGAACTTCTCTTATAGATAATTTCCAAGCAGAATGAACCAAGGAATTTGAGCTTGCTGTGGCTGGATTTCAGCTTGGTAGCGCAACCAGGCTTCCATAAAAATTCATGTTGCAAGCTGGTCTAGTCTTTGATAACATGTTTCATTATTTGGGTATCTTGTGGTATTGGTATGGCTGTTTGCAACATCAGTTACTCCTAATATGCATCCCTTAATATCCTGATCACCAAGAGTCAAAGCTCCCAATGCCTCCCATTAGGGAATTGGAAAAATCCAGAATGATCCCTCTTCAGGAAATTATTTTTGAAGTTGCCAGCATGTGCTTTAATTTCTGCAAATGCAAGTGCCACTGGGTAACTTCTATACACCCTTGCTCATAGATAGCTCTCGTGTCAGGCATGTTAATAAACATGATGCACTGTCCACTTTTTAAAACAGATCGGACAAGTCATCCTTTGACACCATTTGCAAGGAACTTTGTAATCCCTTCCTGGATTCCTGTTTAGCTTCACACAGTATGTATTATTAGTTCTGTTAGATGAAAGCTTTCTTATAGCCTGCTTTAGTACCCAGTTTATAAAACTGTAAAGCATTTGGTGCAGATACATTTCGTCCACCTTAGGCATACTTCCATGAATCATGTTGGCAACTTGAGCATATGTCACTGGTGCTGTGTCAGACATGCTAATTCAAAATGGTACAAGTGTAACTTCCACTCAAATCATGCAGCATTTTTTTGAGTTAATCAAATCATTATCAACAAATAGAAACAGGCAAGGTAGTCTTACTGCTTAGACTTTTCTTCTTACTCCATTACATTAGAAACTATTATTGTGAACTTGGGTAAGCAATTACATCTTTCATGCAGTAACCTGGAATGCAATGAAAGGAAATTGTATTAGTGGTTTTCGTATGTGAATGTAATTTTTAATGCTTTTTCCATTGGAAGTAGAGTTGCATATTAAAAGTTCACAGTAAGATTTTAGTTTATTGATTGATTTATCTCATCTATAACATGTACATAAAGCAATATTTTTCATTCATCCTATCCGGCCTTTTGTCCTGATGAAGCTAGTTCAGTGTTTGGCAATGGGTCTATGAGTTAGTCGATACAGGGTTCGGTGTAACCTACTTTATACTTTTCTCCGCCCTTTCACCCAGAATATTCTGCTTGAGCTGTTATGGTGGTGAAGAAGAGTGTAAAGGTGATGATGAAAAGCTGAAGGCTATAGATGGATGTTGATTTCTTCAAGCTACTTTATTGAGGAAGGCATCCACAGATGCTTCCAATCAGCACCACTCCCACATCAAAACATTCAATTTACCATAATGGGTACCCTTTCTCAGGTTTTCTCATAGCAAGGTTTGAAGTTGTTTATTTTCTTATCCATCACCCCGTTGCTCAAATTGGTTGTGAGATGAGGGAGATGAGGTGGTTTTCTTTTCAGTAGCTGAGTATGGTGTCCTTTTATATATTTTTATTTTTCCCGCATCCTTTGCATTTCTAGATTTCATATCTTCTTTTTGTCTGCAATATTTTGATTTCCAGATTTCTTGCCATTTTATCATGTTAGGTTTCCATGTCTATTGCATGCCAAGGGATAAAAGAAACTTTTCTTAGCTACTACAGCTTCATTCTTTTTTACGCACAAAAGCTAATTATATTAAGTCTTAAATTATTATTATTACTGAATGAGTTTCTGTCCTCTTCGCTTCCCAAAATAGTTAGGGTATAGAAGCTCTGATGCCGAATGAACCTAAAAAGATGCCAGAATTTTAGCTTTTAAGTTGAAGAGTTCTTACTTCTTAGCATGCATTTCCTTCTGGTTTTTTCTATTGGTTATAGACTTACGTGGTCATGTGGTGATAAAAAGAGAAATTTAATTATGTACATGAAAGAATCAAAAATTCAAATGCTTATCACTCTCCTGTTTCCTCTGTTTAAGAAGAGGGAACAACAGACTTCGACCCTGTTGCCTTTCCTTTTTCAGTTTCTTCTTTTCATGTAAGTTTTTATTGGTTGGTCTTGATACTATGACAATCACTTGGTATATTGCTTATTTATCTCTTACTGGTCTACCAGCTGTTATCTGAAGGTAAACAAGTTTAGATATACTAACGTTAGATGCTCGCTAGGAATATGCCTATTTTGCTTCTTAGACCATCCAATGAGGATTGTAATGTTATGTAGCTGTTTCAGGTTTGTGTTCTTAGATATCTTCATGAAATTATACATTCAGTTTATACATTGTTTTGTGCCACAGGACTTGGATCTCATTATCTGCACATTGTTTTTCAATGTATTTTTGCTTTGTTATCTCTTGTATGTATTTTTTTTGTTAGAGCTAACCATCTAAATAAATGCTTCTCTTTCAAACAGAGACTTCAGGCAAAAGTTGGAGTTTACTAGAAAATATTCCTCTGGAAACATAGCCAGATATCGATTTCTGACATGCTTGATACATGAGCTTGTTATCTTTGATGTTCTGAAAGCTCCAAGGCAGTGTCTCTCACACTGGAATGGTGCTGGGTGATTGCCAATGCTTGGCAGGCTGCAGTGCCATTTTATGCCAAATATTGACATGGCATAACATCTACTTGTCAAAATGCCCATACTGGTAGGGACATGATGTTTTAATCCCTTCAATTTGTTTCTGCTTGGAAAATGGAAATTCTTATGAATGCTTGTAGTTTATCAGGTAAACTGTAGTTAGATACTTAAAACATTCTTCTGTATGATGCATTTTATTTGAATGTTTTAATCCCTTCAATTTGTTTCTGCTTGGAAAATGGAAATTCTTATGAATGCTTGTAGTTTATCAGGTAAATGCCAATTAACTGTAGTTAGATACTTAAACATTCTTCTGTACGATGCAATTTTATTTGAATTTTTTTTTGAGGATGAACAAATTAATATTATAATAAAATGAAAGAAATTTTGCTTACTTTTTTTGTTTGGGAATTTCAACCATCCATACCCTGATTTCTCAATACTCAGTGGTTGTTTACCTAACACAAACATTAATTTGCGTAATATTAACATTTAGACCCAAGAAGCAACCAAATGGAAGAATACACACGAACCATCTCCCTCTCACACACACAAACTACCCTCCATTGTTTTGACTTATTTTCTGTTCACAGGGACCTTTTGCCCTAACGTTTGTGATTATATTTTTTATATTCAGTTACAATAAAAAGATCTTTTTAAGACAATCTAATGTTTATATTGTAAGTAATGGGATTGAAGAAGAGCATCAAGGATAAGGTTTTGTCAAGATTGATATTTGTGCATGGAAAATCTTTTTTGATGAAATTTGTGTGGAAAATCAAAACACAGAGTACACGGTGCTTCTGAAGAACAAATTGTGTTAGAAATTTTCACCGAATTGACTCCATGTGCAAGCTCTGTGCACGCTATAAATGTAAAGAAATAGAAGCCTATGTACAATCTATATTTAACCATTTTATTAGTTTTAACAAAATATCTTAGCAACCATTAGACCCTAAATTATGTTTTTTTTCCCTGTTGATGTGCATAAGATATTTTGGTTCTGTTATTTTAAATCAGATTTTGAAGTATGGTAGGTGCTGTATACCATTCTTTTAGTATATTATGCTTTGCTTCTATTATTATTGTTTACCTTGTCACTGGATATGACCAGTGAAGCATAATTCCATTTTTGTTTAATGCAACTTTCTTTTGGCCTTTTTATTATTTAGTAGGTTGAGATCATCCCTATTCCCTTTTATCTGATGGGAAACTATTTTTTGCTTCGTGTATATCTTTATGGTTGAAAGGAACAGTTTATAATGGACTTCCGATGAGAATTAATGAGGTGTTGATGTCCACTATAATTTTGCTTTTAGCCGTAGATATTGAAATCCAATTTCCATAGGAACAGGCACAGGTAAATTTACAAATCATCTTAGGAAATGTTGTCTTTTATGTAGACAACGGTTTTTGTTTTAGAATCAAATTGCATTTGAAACTTCTACTAAAGAAACAACCACATGTTGATCACGTGCAATGCATCTACCCATCTAACTATTAGGTTGTTAGAGCTGCGAATCTTTTTTCTTTGCATGGATTGTGTTGATTTCAACGGAAATGGTTAGTAATCTTTAATGAGCTAAATTTTCTATTTGATCAAGCTATTTGTTAGTGCCCATGCTCAGTATAAATTTTCTGGTTAGAAAATTTGTCTATATCTTGATAAAATATTAGTATGATTTTAGAGATCATGGATCATGATCCCATAGTATTTTATGTTTGTTGTATGCCTGGGCCTGAAGGCTTGAGTTGGATGCGCATATCCACAGGATTTAATCATGTAGGATAATGTAGGATATGCAAGATCTATTTTTTTGTTCATATATTAAGAAAATCTAATCAATTTTTTCATAAAAATATTAATCATAAGGCTTCTAATTCTTAAGCTCTTCACTATTCAAATCTAAGTTGTATATATTCTGCAGTATAAAAGATATAATGAGTTTTACAAGTTTAATAAGTTATTAGAATTTTTAATTTAATTAAATATTTTGTTTATGAAATATAAACTTTTATGTTAGATGATTTTTCATAAAATATGCTAATGTATGACATAAAATATAATATATATCAATGTAGATCCCAAATAAGCATTTGGCTAAATAGATTTCTAAAACAATCAAAGGTTGGTTATTCACTCTCATTCTCTATGTGCTAGTGATCTTCTCATTGGAGGCTTGAAAAAAAAATTAGCTTTGGTATCACATAGAGAACTGTGCTTTCATCAACATGTGATAGCAATTAGTCTCATCTGACTTATTTGAGTATGTCGGAAAAAAAAAAACTAGCTTCTGACTATAACACATCGTTAGTTGGTATATACCAATTAGTGTCCCACTAGAGATTTGGAAGGAAAGTGGGTCCTAAATTTGTATGAACATAATCGATACAATACATTTTTGATGCAATAAAATATAATTCATGTTCAAGTATATCAAGTAACCCACGGATTCTATTTAAATGATGATAAAAAATAATTAATAAAATAAAATAATAATAAAAAGTTAAATATTTTTTGGAATATATATTTATTTATTTTGATTTTTTTTTTTTAGAAACATACAATCATTCAATGAGAAATAGTTGGTACTTAATAATGGCATAACAAATAGCTATATACATCAAGTATAAGACACTGAGTATCATTCCTATCTAGAACTTCATCTTTGATTTTAAAATTCATTTTTTCTGCAAACTAAAAGCTATAAAAATAGTAACATATTCTTAAAACATAATAAAAAATTAATAATAATAAAAATAATAATGAGATTCATAGTCTTATCTTGGTGACTTATGGTATAGTTTTTACTCATGTTGGCCCATAATATGAAATACTATAAATAGCATTATAAAAAAAATAAAAAAAAAAGTCAATCTAGTCATGAATATCGGATAATCTATAATAAATATGCCCACGTAAGGAAACTTCATTGATTTTGTTAAAGTTAAATATTAGCGAATTAAGCTTACTATGTTTGTTAAATTATTTATTTTTTTTTTCAAATTTAGATATATTTTTCTTATCATGCTAACATCAATTTAAATTCTAGCAATGATGATAAACATATTAGGAGAGCTTATCACTAACTATCCTAGAAGGAATCTCTAAATCTTAGCTCCATACCAGGCCTTCCACAAAATCCAAATAGATTAGGTGACCCTTGGGGGACCCTTGGAATTGGTTCCACCTATAGTTTAGGTAATTAGACGAGTGCCCATGTAGCAGAATATGTATTAAATTTATAAAATAATTAAATTTTTATATATTTTAATTATTTATCAAAAGCATACATAATTCTTGTAATGACAACTACCATAACAAAAATACCAACCATCTAAATATAATAAAAAATGAAAAATAATTCTAACATAGCAAGATTGCTAATCCAAATTCCGTTTTGGAGGTTTCAACCAACCCCCCCCCCCCCCCCCCCCCCCCCCCCCTTTTTTTTTTGATCTAATAGCATTAAATTTTAATCCCAAAAAAATGATGGATTTTAAATGTTTATCATATTTGAATTCAGTACTACTAAATTATATTTTTTCATGTTGATGCACGTCTGCATGCAATTATAGCGCTTCAACAATACATACAACCAGCTACAAAAAATCTTGATTTTGTCATACAAGCACATATACTATGATATCAAGATGCAATGGCAATAACATCAATTGCACTCCAAATAACATATGCAATTCTTATGTTCTTGCTATATTTATTAGGCAGCATAGCAATCCTTAAATATAAGCTTACAAAAATAAAGCTTTTTGTGTTCTTAGCAGTCTCAATCAAATGGGAGGCTTAGAGCGGCGCAATAGGGAAGTATAAATTCGTTCTCTGGAGTCTCTAATCTAATAGCATTAAATTTTAATCCCAAAAAAATGATGGATAGAGAGAGAGAGTTACCTCGATCGTTAGAGACTCCAGAGAACGAATTTATACTTCCCTATTGCGCCGCTCTAAGCCTCCCATTTGATTGAGACTGCTAAGAACACAAAAAGCTTTATTTTTGTAAGCTTATATTTAAGGATTGCTATGCTGCCTAATAAATATAGCAAGAACATAAGAATTGCATATGTTATTTGGAGTGCAATTGATGTTATTGCCATTGCATCTTGATATCATAGTATATGTGCTTGTATGACAAAATCAAGATTTTTTGTAGCTGGTTGTATGTATTGTTGAAGCGCTATAATTGCATGCAGACGTGCATCAACATGAAAAAATATAATTTAGTAGTACTGAATTCAAATATGATAAACATTTAAAGCATAAATAGTGTAACTATAAATAGGCTACTAGAAGATTTATATATAAACATCGAATGTAATAAGTAGAAGTTACTGACTAATCAAAGTTTGTTGTATAAAGAACATGAAAAAAATATAAATGTTATTGATTGCAAGCTTTATTGTTTTTTAACATATTGTAGGTGGTGCCTAATAGATAACATGTAGAATTCATTATGAATATTTTATTTGCTCTACATATAAACCAATTTGGACTATTGGTATGGTTTACCAAAGTGGCATTTGCTTTCGAAAGTTGATGATCAAGGAAGGGCTTTTCTTTTAGCAATTTCATTCTCAAACATCATGATCCAACCAACTTGGCTAAAATTGAAATCATTAACCACTTGATGTTTTCATGAAGATATTGCTACAGAACATGATGTAAAAAACATTCAATATGATTTATAAAGGAAAAGGAAAATAATTGTCCATGCTATTTCTTAAGGTAATGTGGCATTTTGGATAGGTGGCAAGCTCAATGCAAGAAATATTGCAGGTGGACCTAAATGGAGGGGGAAGGTTGATGTCGATGATGATGGGGAGGAAGATAATGGTGGAGACTAGCAAAAAGTGGCAGTGAGGAGAGCGAGAAGGAGATGGGCATTCGTGAGGGTTCGAGAAAATATTGAAGAAAAAAATGTTGCTGGTGCTGAAAAAAATATCCACTTGATTAAGACTTTTGGGAGAAAAATTAGTGAAAAATACAAGAAAAATCAAACAAAAACAAAGAAAATATGGAAATATTAAAAGGCAACATCTTTTCCTTTTTTTCCCTATTGGAGAGGATGCTGTGGATTCTGAACTCTCTATATAGTATAAAAATTAAAGAAAAAAATTGTACAGTCCCCCCCTCCAACCATTCACCTCTACCATGCAAAATGCTACTTACTTCTACCAAGATTAAGCTCTTAAAACCTCAAGGAACCAACGCATATTGCCACAACTCGCACAAAATCTCATATACTTCAAAAAAAAAAGAAAAAAGATTGGAATCTAGGAAACCCTTCTAATCTCTTTTAAGTGCTCTTTTTTTTTCACAAATGTCTGAAAAAGATAATAAAATGAAAGATAAAAAAGCAAAAAAAAATGATTATCTATTTGGAGAAATGTCTTACTCTCTTTTGTCTTTCCTTAGTTTTCATGAATTTTTCCTATGTTTTCTCTATTTTTTTTCATCCTCAAAAGTTCCAATCGGATGAAAGGCTTAGAGCAGCCAAATAGGGGAGCCAAGATGATGGCTGGGCTTTTGTGTTGATTTTTCCTATATTTTTTCTATTTGTCCTTTATTTTTCCTATCCTTAAGAGACCCAATTAGGTGGGAGACTTGGAGCAGCCAAATATGGAAGCCAAGATGATAGCTAGGATTTTGCATTGCTTTTTCTTTTTTACCTTTTATTCTTTTTTTCTCTTCATTTCTTTTTCTTTTTTCGAGATCTATGGGAAGGAAAGCACCTGAAGGAGATCGAAGAGGAAGGCCGATGCTAGTGATGATAGGGAGGAAGGTGACATCGAAGACCAGTAGGAGGTGATGGTGAGGAGAGCAGGGAGGAGTCCAGCATTTATTTTTTTCAGAGATCTATGGGAAGGAAAGCATCTGAGGGAGATTGGAGCAGGAAGCCTGACATTGGTGACAACAGGGAGCAAGACGATGGTGGAGACCAATGGCAAGTGGCAGTGAGGAGAGTGGGCAAATGGTGGGAGTTTGCAAGGCGTCGGGAAAGTTTGAGAAGGCTCATGAAGGGTTTGAAGAAAAAAAAGACTACTAGAGAAAAAACTATCGAGAGAATTCAAAGATTGACATATGGTGCTTAGGAAGAGCTTTGAACTCCTCTTTTATATATAGTATAGATTCAAGCCAACATTTTACAAATCCTTTTTATAGAGTTCACATAATATACTTAATTTAAATAAATTATCATAGCAATAGATAAATTTTTAAATCAAATCGCGTGCATGATAAACATACGAAGATAGAGATAACTTGCAATTTTGTCATAGAAGTTTATGAAGTTTCACGAATCAGAAATATTAATAAAAATCTAAAATAATTTGAACACCCTATTAGACTTTCGAAAGACAATAGATAGCTTGATTTATCTCAGATTTTAATCTACACCATCAAATTCAGTTTTATGTCCAAAGGTCTCGACCAATCTAGGATCTAATAATTATTTAATACAAGTATTTAAATGGAGTTCATGGTTATCTATATGCAAATGATTGGGCTGCGATCACACATTCTCACTATTTAAATCCACGAATTTCACCTAATCAAATTAAAATTCTTAAGTTAGATCTCATTCACAAATTATAATCAAATTAAGCTTGATTTAAGTCAATCAATTGAAGAGAGAGAGAGAGAGATCCGATTGGATTCTTTCAAAGCCAAGATTTGATCCATCAGTGATCACTATATCTGGTGCATGGGTCAAATGAGAGAGAATAATAAGAAATTATAGGAAATATAAATGTTGGGGATAAATTCCGCTCCTGTCGAAGATCGGCCCGACGCTCAGCATAATGCAAACAGTAGCCACCGAAGAGCTTCAGCACACTGGTCTAGCCGAACTCCCTAGCGTCCAGGCTCCAGACCGAACTCCTTCAGCCGATCGAACTGCCTAGCGATCGAACTCCCCAGCGCCCCAAACTTCGGGCCGGGCTCCCACCGTCGGCCGAACTTCCTAGCGGCCGAGCTCTTTGGACTCCAAGCGGCAGGACTTCTTCAGGAGACGGACTCCTTCCAGACGCCCATTCGGCCATCCGAGCTCCTCCCGGGCTTCCCCCTCGGTTGAACTTCCCAAACAGTCGCCTCTCGGTCGAACTTCACAAGCAGTCGTCACTCGGCCGAACTTTCCAAGCAGTCGCCCCCTCGGCAGAACTCCTCAGCAGTCGCCCTCGCCGAACTTCGGCCGATCGAGCTCCTACCGAACTCTCAAGCGTCCAAGCCTCAACCGAAGTCCAACAGCCGGCCGAACTTTCAAACGGCCGAGCTTCGGATTCTTAGCGGTCGAACTCTTCAGCGGACGAGCCTTAGCTGCATACCTCCAGCCAGATGCCTATGGGAGCCGAACTCCCTCCTATCTTCCTCTTCAGGAGTTCGAACTCTTCCGAAATGGGCACACGATGAAGGCCTTCAACCCTTCATTCGGCAAGCTCTGCAGCCATCACCATCAGTCCGCCGCACTGTCAGGCGGCGATGGCTGTCGCCATCAATCCACCACACACGGCACCATCCCGTGAAACTGACTTCGCCGAACCTCGAGCGACCCGCCAGCACGCGGCTGCAGTTGTCACCATCAAGCTCCACTATTTAAAGGACCCTTCCGACACGCTAAGGCTAAGCTCTCTGATCTCTAATCTCTCTGAGCTCTCTTCTCCTCCTCTAAGCTCCGGAACTCATTCCGAGCGCTCCATTCCTATTGGCTGAAAACTGACTTGACCGTCGGAGGGTCCTGCCGGAGCCACCCCCCATCGGCTCCGGATGGGACTTTGTTTTGCAGGTCCCCGGCGGCGACCTCAGCGGCCTCGACTCCGGCGACCTCCGGTGAAGATGGATTTCTGCACCAACAGATTGGCACTAGAGGAAGGACCTTGAACCTTCGAGATTTCTTTGTTCTTGAAGGAGTGCTCGGCGACGATTTCCTTCTTCCCGCTCCGGGTTCTCCCTCTTCCCCTTCGGGATTCCTTTCTCGAAAGAAAATGCCCCCCAGGAGAGCCTCGACCCGGCGATCGGCGGCCTCCGCAACCCGATCCCGTTCGGGTCCGTCTGCTCCCGCTCCAGCCCCGGCGACCCGAGCTCACTCTGTAGCCGCAGTGGATGCAGAGCAGTTCAGCCTGCTCGCCCAACAGGTCCATGATCTTACGGAGGCAGTGCAGGCGATGCAGGCCATGCATCCGCGGGCCCCGGTATCAGCTTGACCGACGCGGGATTCCCCGGAGTCCCGGGGTCCGGCCCAGGGGCGACCGGCATGGACTACCCGACCTTCAGTCCCCGGAAGGGGAAAGCAACCGGGGGAGAGCCCTCGCTCGGACCGCGGCTCGACCCAGGGAGAAGCTTCGCGCCCATTCTGCGAGAAGACTTTGGAGATCAAGGATCGCGAGGATCTCCTGGATCAAAGGCTCTTAGAAATGAGCCGACGCATAGAAGAACTTCGTCATACTCCCTCCTCCCGTGGTAATGATATTTGCGCTGACCCTCCTTTCTCACAGAGAATTATGCAGGAGCAGGTCCCGCCGAACTTCAAGCTCCCGCACTTCGAGAGCTATGATGGAACCACCGATCCGGTCGACCACTTGGAAGCCTTCAGGACGACAATGTTGCTCCATGGTGCGCCAGACGCCATCTTGTGCCGGGCTTTCCCCTCCACCCTCAAGGGAGCAGCCAGGAATTGGTACTCGGCGCTTAAGCCGAGCACCATCCAATCGTTTGACCAAATGAGTCAGCAGTTCGCGGCCCATTTCGTCAGTAGCAGGCGGCCACGCCGAGGCTCGGATTCCTTGATGGCCATCAGGCAGGAGGGAGAATCCATCCGGGCTTACGTCACCCGGTTTAACGTAGCTGCACTGGAAGTCCGAAACTTGGACCAATCAGTCGCAATGGCCGCCCTCAAAGGCGGCCTTCAGAAGAACGACCTGCTGTTTTCCCTGGAAAAGAAATACCCCAGGGATTTCGCTGACATGCTAGCTCGGGCCGAAAGTTACGCCCGGGCAGAGGAGGCTTTCGAAGCCAAGGACGATGAAGCTCGCGACAAGCGACGAATCAGCAGGCCAGGAAGGCCCGCCGAAGAAAGGAAGCGGACCGAGGCACGGCCGCGCTCTCGAACTCCCCCTACTCGCGGGCGAGTCCGAACTCCCCCTCGGGCTCAGAGGCAGGGAACCCCTGACGGAAGGACGCGCTGAGGTTCCCCTCCGCGCCGAAGTTCCCCTCCGCGCCGAAGTCCTCCCCGACGACGATTTCACAGCTACGCCCCCCTCAACGCCCCGAAGGCCCAAGTGCTGATGGAGATCAAGGAACGACTTTCGAGGTCGGAGAGAATGCGTTCCCATCCCAGCAAACGCAACCCCAACAAGTTCTGCCTCTACCATCGCGACCACGGTCACGACACTGAGGAGTGCATCCAGCTCCAGGACGAGATCGAGGAGCTCGTCAGGCGAGGCAGACTTGGCCGATTCCTGCGAAGACGACCTGAAGAGCGAGAAGATCGGCTGAGGGCGTTGCCGCCGAGTGGGGGAGACCAACAAGAGGATCGGCCGCCTCTCGGCGTCATCAACACTGTCTCGGGGGGCTTCAGCAAGAAGAGGCCGGACGGATCCGAGGGACCGGCAAAGAGGCGGAGGACTGTGGAGCCTGTGACATTCACCGAGGCGGACGGCCAGGGGATCCAGTTTCCGCATAACGACGCGGTTGTAATCTCTTTGAACATCGCTGACTATGATGTGCGTCGTATTTTGGTGGATAATGGAAGTTCGGCAGACATATTGTTCTACGATGCCTTCTCAAAAATGTCCCTGCCTGATGACCGCTTAGGACCTGTGAATTCCCCCCTGGTAGGATTTGCTGGCGGCGCCGTTCCGGTCGAAGGTGTAATGACTCTGGCTGTGACGGCGGGCCGACACCCAAAATTGGCCAAGGCGCAGGTCGACTTCTTAGTCGTGAGAACCCCGTCCGCCTATAATGCGATCCTCGGGCGACCCGGCCTAAATACGCTCCGGGCGGTAGTGTCAACCTACTACCTGAAGATGAAATTTCCGACGAGTCACGGGGTCGGCGAGGTCAGAGGAGACCAAGCTCTGGCGAAGTATTGCTACTCGGCCACCCTGCGCAGGGGGAACCAGCCCGACCCTTACCTTGTTGACGGGCTGGACGTCCGCGACGACCTCACCGAGGAGCGGGGCGAGCCTGCGGAAGACCTCGTCTCCGTACCCTTGCATGACGGAAACCCGGGGCACGTGGTGCAGATCGGCTCCAGCTTAGCGGCCGAGGTTAGGGAGCAGCTCATCGCTTTCCTCAGAAGAAATGCAGACGTCTTCGCATGGACCCCAGCGGATGTACCGGGGATCGACGCCGAGGTCATGGAACATCGGCTGGCCGTCGATCCGAGGCACCGGCCCATCAGAGAAAAGCTGCGCCACCACGCCCCGGAGAGACAGAAGGCGATCGCCGAAGAAGTGGACAAGCTCCTCAAAGTCGGACTCATCCGGGAGGTCAACTATCCGACGTGGGTCTCGAACGTGGTTCTCGTCAAGAAGACGAACAACAAGTGGAGGATGTGCATCGACTTCAAGAA
This sequence comes from Cocos nucifera, assembly GCA_006176705.1. NCBI lineage: Eukaryota > Viridiplantae > Streptophyta > Magnoliopsida > Arecales > Arecaceae > Cocos > Cocos nucifera. The sequence goes on along the minus strand of QRFJ01000236.1, from coordinate 77,488 downwards.
GCTGAACAAGGCCTGTCCGAAGGACAGCTACCCCCTGCCCAGGATCGACCAGCTGGTGGACGCAACCTCGGGCCACGAGCTCCTCACCTTCATGGACGCCTTTTCTGGTTACAACCAGATACGCATGGCGCCCGAGGATGAAGAAAAGACCACCTTCATTACTGACCGAGGTCTCTACTGTTACAGGGTCATGCCTTTCGGACTCAAGAATGCAGGAGCGACGTACCAGCGCTTGGTCAACAAGGTCTTCAAGGGGCAGATCGGCCGCAACATGGAGGTGTACGTGGACGACATGCTCGTCAAAAGCCGAGCTTCAACAGACCACCTGGCCGACCTTAAAGAGACCTTCGGTACGCTCAGGAGGCACAAGATGAAGCTGAACCCGATCAAATGCGCCTTCGGCGTGACCTCCGAAAAATTCCTCGGATTCATGGTGTCAAGACGCGGAATCGAGGCAAACCCCGAGAAAATCCGAGCTATTCGAGAAATGACTGCTCCGAAGACAATCAAAGAAGTTCAGCGCCTGGCCGGAAAGGTGGCGTCCCTAAGTCGCTTTGTCTCAAGGTCGGTCGAGCGGTGCATGCCCTTCTTCCAAGTTCTCAGGCGATCGAAGGACTTCTGCTGGACGGTGGAGTGCAAACAAGCATTTGAAGAGCTCAAAAGCTACCTCGGCTCGCCCCCGCTGCTGGCAAAGCCCGAACCCGGGGAAGGAATTATTTCTGTACCTTGCTGTCTCCCCCGGAGCCCTGGCGGCGGTGTTGGTCAGGGAAGAAGCGAAGGCACAACGACCGGTCTACTACGTGAGCCGAGCTCTGAGGGACGCAGAGACCAGGTACTCCAGGTTAGAAAAATTAATCTACTGTCTTCTAATTGCTGCCAGGAGGCTCCGACCTTACTTTCAGGAGCACACCATAACGGTCCTCACAGACCAACCGATAAGAGCGGTCCTCCACCGAGCGGACGCTTCCGGAAGAATCGCAAAATGGGCGATCGAGCTCACAGAGTTCGACATCAACTACCGGCCCAGGCCATCGATCAAAGCCCAGATACTGGCAGATTTTGTGCTAGAATGCACCATTCCGGTCGAAGCCGAGCTTGGATCGAGCGACACCGACATCGGAGCAGGATCGAGCTACGATGAAGCCGAGCTTTGGCAGCCGAGCCTCCCCGAAGAAAGGGCCGACCTTCCTGAAAGCTTCTGGGTTCTGCACGTGGATGGCTCATCCAACTCCGCCGGAGCTGGTGCGGGGCTGGTCTTGGTCAGCCCCGAGGGGATCGTCGCCGAGTACGCGCTGCGCTTCGAGTTTCCTGCGACCAACAATGAAGCCGAATATGAAGCGCTGATCGCCGGATTGCGGATAGCAAGGGAACTGAAAGTAGATCGGCTTCAGGTCTATAGCGATTCCCAGCTGGTGGTCGGTCAGGTTGGCGGCGGCTACGAGGCACGGGAGGAAAGCATGGCGAGGTACCTCGGAAAAGTGAGGAATTTGATTCCGGCCTTCGACAGCTTTGGCATTCGGCACGTCCCGAGGACGAAAAATGCAAGAGCCGACCTTCTCTCCAAGTTGGCCACTTTCGCCCCGGCCGAACTGCCCAAAGAAGTATTTTTGGAAACTCTGAAGTGCCCGACCACGGAAGAGTCTCAGGCCATCCTACGGACGGACTTCGAGCCCAGCTGGATCGACCCGTTGGTCGCCTACCTTAAAGAAGGGGTCCTTCCTCACGACCGAAAAGAAGCTCGGAAACTCAGGAATCAGGCCTCCCGCTACGTCTTATATGAGGGCAGGTTATATAAAAGGTCGTACTCCCTCCCGTTGCTGAGATGTCTCCGACCTTCAGAGGCCGACTTCGCACTACGGGACGTGTATGAAGGACTCTGCAGAAGTCACGCAGGGGCCAGGTCCCTGTCGCAAAAACTACTTCGGCAGGGGTACTACTGGCCGAACCTGTTTCGCGACTCCGTGGAATATGTGAAGAGGTGCGATCACTGCCAAAAGAACGCCAGCGTGCAAAGGCGGCCAGCATCCAAACTTACTCCGCTCAGTGCGCCATGGCCCTTCGCGCAATGGGGAATGGACATACTCGGCCCCTTCCCAACAGCATCTGGACAGCGGAAGTTTCTCCTGGTCGCGATCGACTACTTCACCAAGTGGGTCGAGGCGGAACCACTAGCGAAGATCACCGAGGCCAAGGTGCAGGACTTCGTATGGAAGTCGCTAATCTGTCGGTTCGGCCTGCCCCGAACCCTCATAACCGACAACGGGCGGCAGTTCACCGGAGCACGGTTTGCCGAGTTCTGCGAAGGGCTAAACGTCTCCCACCACTTCACATCGGTGGCTCACCCACAGGCCAATGGAGAAGCTGAAGTGACCAACCGGATCCTGCTGCAAGGTATCAAAGCGAGGTTCGATGGGGCGAAGGGGGCCTGGGTGGACGAACTCTACCACATCCTCTGGGCGTACCGAACTACACAGAGGGTACCGACCGGTGAGACGCCCTTCGCCTTGGCCTTTGGTACCGAGGCGGTTATCCCGATCGAGCTCAAACTTCCGTCTGCACGAGTCGTGGGCTTCAACGAGCGGCACAACCCTCAGGACCTTAGAGTCAACCTCGACCTTCTAGAAGAAAAAAGGGAGGGAGCCCGCATCCGGATGGCTGCCTATCGGCGGAAGGTGACTCAATATTACAACTCCATAGTCAAAAGCAAGGCATTTAGAGTGGGAGACTTAGTGCTTCGGCGAGCAGCCGTCTCTCAGTCTCAGAGCCAAGAAAAACTCGTCCCAAATTGGGAAGGTCCGTATGAAGTAATAGAGATCATCCGACCCGAAACCTATCGCCTGAAGGAGCTCGGAGGAACAGTGCTTCCCCGACCTTGGAACTTAGAAAATCTGAGAATGTATCACCAGTAGGCTTCCCTTAATAAAACTCCTTCGCTCGACGTTATTCTTTCAGTATCGCATGACGACAGGAAAGAAGCAAGCCCGCCATGAGGGCGTGAGGAATCGGCCTTAAGAAAGAGCCCATTCGCCCCTAGGAGAGAAACGGAGAACAGAAGTTCTTCTGCCGAAGCGGAATGAAGTTCGGCACAAGGGCGGAGAAAAGTTCTCCCGTGGAATGAAGTTCGGTGGAAGGTCGAACTCCTCAGCTCAACATCCAAATGAAGTTCGGCACAAGCTAGGGCGGAACGAAGTTCTTCCGTAGAAAGTTCGGCATAAGTGAGGCCGAACTCCATAGCTCATCATCCGAATAAAGTTCGGCGGAAGCAAGACGGAACTCCCATTGAGGTTTGGAATGAAGTTCGGCTCGAGTGAGGCCGAACTTCCGTTCGAAGCTCAACATCAAAATTAAGTTCAGCGGAAGCAAGGCCGAACTCTCCCTTTTGAGCCCATCACAGTGAAGTTCGGCGCAAGCAGTGGTGGAACGAAGTTCTCCCACGGCTGAAGTTCGGCATCAGGGAGGCCGAACTCCGCAGCAGATCACCCAAGTGAAGTTCGGCCGCGCTCGAGACCGCCCCAAGGCGATCGAGGCCGAACTCCCCCTCAAGTACGTCGCTACAACGAATTCACGGGAGGTGCAATAAAGTTCGGACAAGCAAAGCCGACCCCCTCTCTGCGAGCAGGGAAATCCGGACAAAGAAGGCCCCGTTCACAAAGGACGGGATAGGGGGAGAAGCACGGACGACGGTCCGAATGTGCCCCCACAGTCGGTTAGGAACAGGAGAATCTCGTCCTAGCGTGAGCAAAGTCGAAGGCCCCGTTCACAAAGGACGGGATGGGGGGAGAAGCACGGACGACGGTCCGAATGTGCCCCCACAGTCGGTTAGGAACAGGAGGAGAACCTCGTCCTAGCGTGAGCAAAGTCGAAGGCCCCGTTCACAAAGGACGGGATGGGGGGAGAAGCACGGACGACGGTCCGAATGTGCCCCCACAGTCGTTAGGAACAGGAGGAGAACCTCGTCCTAGCGTGAGCAAAGTCGAAGGCCCCGTCCACAAAGGACGGGATGGGGGGAGAGGCGAGGACGACGGTCCCCATGTGCCCCCACAGTCCGTTGGGAACAGGAGGAGAACCTCGTCCTAACGCGAGCAAGGTCGAAGGCCTCGTTCACCTAAAACGAGATGGGAGGAGAGGCGAGGACGACGGTCCCCATGTGCCCCCATAGCCCGTTGGAAACAGGAGGAGAACCTCGTCCTAACGCGAGCAAGGTCGAAGGCCTCGTTCACCTAAAACGAGATGGGGGCGACGGTCCCCATGTGCCCCCACAGTCCATTAGGAACATGAGGGAAACCCCGTCCTGACATGAGCAAGATCCTAGACCAAGCCTCAAAGTCTACAGCAAGCTCAGGAGATGAGATCGCCCCCGAGCGACCGCGACAACCTCGGCCGTGGAAGAGGGGGTCTCCCCCGAGTCAACTTCAGCTGATGGAGACAATGTCACCCCGAAGGAGCTCAACTCCGACCTCGACCACAGGAGGCGAGATTTACTTCGGCTTCAACATCAGCCTCATCGACTTTAGCTGAAAACGAGTTCCATTCCAACTCCAAACATCAATCGGAGATGAGGTCTCCCCCAAGCCTCAGCTTCAACTTCAGCGTCAACCTTGGCTGGAGAAGAGACCTCCCCCGAGCTTCAGCCGCGACAAACGCGGGGCCTGGAAGAAGACTTCGGCAGTCGCCCGTTTTGGTACTCCCTTCCTTCGAATTTCGAACTCGGAAGTCGGGGGACTACTGTTGGGGATAAATTCCGCTCCTGCCGAAGCCCGGCCCGACGCTCAGCATAATGCAAATAGTAGCCATCGAAGAGCTTCAGCACACTGGTCTAGCCGAACTCCCCAGCGTCCAGGCTCCAGGCCGAACTCCTTCAGCCGGCCGAACTGCCTAGCGATCGAACTCCCCAGCGCCCCAAACTCCGGGCCGGGCTCCCACCGTCGGCCGAACTTTCTAGCGGTCGAGCTCTTTGGACTCCAAGCGGTAGGACTTCTTCAGGAGACGGACTCCTTCCAGACGCCCATTCGGCCATCCGAGCTCCTCCCGGGCTTCCCCCTCGGCCGAACTTTTCAAACAGTCGCCTCTCGGCCGAACTCCCCAAGCAGTCATCACTCGGCCGAACTTTCCTAGCAGTCGCCCCCTCGACAGAACTCCTCAGCAGTCGCCCTCACCGAACTTCGGCCGACCGAGTTCCTACCGAGCTCTCAAGCGTCCAAGCCTCAACCGAAGTCCAACAGCCGGCCGAACTTTCAAACGGCCGAGCTTCGGATTCTCAGCGGCCGAACTCTTCAGCGGACGAGCCTTAGCTGCATACCTCCAGCCAGACGCCTATGGGAGCTGAACTCCCTCCTATCTTCCTCTTTAGGAGCCCGAACTCCTCCGAAATGGGCACACGACGAAGGCCTTCAACCCTTCATTCGGCAAGCTCTGCAGTCATCACCATCAGTCCGCCGCAAGCTCTGCAGCCATCACCATCAGTCCGCCGCACTGTCAGGCGGCGATGGCTGTCGCCATCAATCCGCCGCACACGGCACCATCCCGTGAGACTGACTCCGCCGAACCTCGAGCGGCCCGCCAGCACGCGGCTGCAGTTGTCACCATCAAGCTCCACTATTTAAAGGACCCTCCCGACACGCTAAGGCTAAGCTCTCTGATCTCTAATCTCTTTGAGCTTTCTTCTTCTCCTCTAAGCTCCGGAACTCATTCCGAGCGCTCCATTCCTGTTGGCTGAAAACTGACTTGACCGTCGGAGGGTCCTGCCGGAGCCACCCCCCACCGATTCCGGACGGAACTTTGTTTTGCAGGTCCCCAGCGGCGACCTCAGCGGCCTCGACTCCGGCGACCTCCGACGAAGACGGATTTCTGCACCAATAATAAATAAAGTAAATAAGAAGAAAAGGAAAAAAATTAGAAGTTAAGAAAGGAATGAAAACAAGAGGAGGAAGAGAATCTAGACGAGAGGAGAAAAGCGAGGCTTAGTGGCTGTCAGACCATGACGGTAGGTGAAGAGCGAGGCTTGGTGGGTCACTTGCTAGCCAAGGCAACTGGCGGCAGTGGTGACCAATAAGAATGGCCGAATCCCAAAAGAAAAACTAGCACCCACTCAGTTGAAGATCAAAGGGGTTGGGCTTCGTTTGAGAAAAAATGGAAGAGGGCCAAAGAAGGAGGCTCACTGGCGAGTAATGGAGTGGTGGTTCTCGACCAACAACAATGGATTCTAGTGCTTTAAGGGTGGCAAAAATGGATCGAAAAAGCATAGCAATTGATAGAATTAGGGCGAGGAGGGGGGTTTTAGGTGGTAGCACTCGGCTATGGCAGTATGGTGGCTGTCGGAGAGGAAGGCATTAGTCCACAATGGTGGCTTGACTGCTAGGGGAGGGGGATTTAATTAGAAGGGGGTCAGGGAAGGGATAAGGTTGATCTAATGCTGCCCATGCATTGGTTGCACCAGCCTCCAACGGCTGTCGATCGTTTGCACTAGTCCAGAGTTTCTGCATCGGTCATTATTTAGTGGCCTTATAACCTGGCAATGAGGATCGAGCAGGGGATCATGACCTCTCTGTTCTAATCCTTTTTTTGTTTTCAAATTTTTGAATTAAAGTCGGTAGGGTTTGCCAACTTTAGTCCAAAATTGGCCTAGGTGGGTCGGGCTTCATAACATGATTCTATATCATTTTGTTTTGTTAGTATGATTCTATATCGGTTATTATTTTTTTTTTATGGAGTTTGTATACTAGTATTAATAGCCTTTGAAATATGTTGAATAAAATTGAAACAAAGATAATAAAATCTTATTTTAACATAATATCAGAGCAACCAATCACTTAATATGCCATCATCATCTCTTCTGCATTTGCTGTGGCCACCATTACTGATCTATCAATCTTTGTTTCTCTATAGATCTTTTGTGCTTCAATAGATCAATAGGTCGTCTATTTTTTTGGTAGATTAAGATTTAGAGATCCTTTGTGTTTAGATAAATCAGTAGCTATTCTTCACCATTTTTTTTATCTCTTGGAGTATTTTTTTTTATCTTTGACTCTTTCATCATTCAGTTTTGCTTTTTTCTATTTCCGACTTCTTTGCTATCCAGTTTGGAGCCTTTTTCTGTTCTTAGGGTATTTTCTATCTTTGGCTCCTTATCATCCAATTTGAGATATTTTTCTTTTTCTTGGGCTTTTTACTATCTTCGGTTTCTTCTTTGCCTAGTTTGAGGTATTTTTTTTCTTCTATGGTGTTTATGTGTGCGAGAATCATCGATCTTTATTTGTCTTCTATTTGGGCATCAGCCTTCTTTTCTATGGTGTTTCTGTCCGCGAGGATCATCGGTCTTTGGTTGCTTTCACTTTGAGCATTAGTCTTCTCTTATGTGGCATTTTTGTCCATGAGGATCATCAGCTTTCGGTTGCCTTCTTTTTGAGGGCGAATCTTTTTTTTCTTCGGCAAATATTTTAACAAAAATATAAGATTTAGGTTTTCATTGGTGTGGGGACAACTTTGGTTAAGTTTTTCCTGTTGTTCACGTGGTTCGTCTAATAGTTTATGAAATTCATGGGTTCAACTTTTGGTCTAATAGTTTATTCTGTTAACTTCTTTGGTCTATTGATTTGTCATTTACAATATGTTAGGTTAGGTTGTACTCTTCTATAATTGATATGGTATTTAATAGTCATTTGTGCTGACATCAATTTTTACCAATTTTTATTATCTATAAGTTTTCGAGAAATCTTATCTGGTAGCTTCCCTATCCACATGAACAAATGTTTTTAACTATCTATTTCACTGGTATTCACATCATGGGGAGACAGGTCATATAGGAAAGATGATGAGATTAAAGGAAGAGTGCAGGTAAAACTGGACTCTGTCCTAATCTTTTAGTTAAAGAAGTTCTGTAAATAATATGTTTGCAAAATCATGGGGCCTGCACCTAGATCATGCATTGTGCAAGAATTGTCAATGTCTGCACCTTTATGAATAGGCAAGTCACCTTTGTATTACTGTTATTTTGGTTATAGAAGAATCTTTACTTTAGCTTTATTTGTTAAAAGTTTTGATCGATGTTGTTCTTATTAAAACATTTTTGGAAGTTTGGTTATGCTCGGCTTAAGAGCCTTTTTTTTTAAAAGAAATATAGAGATCTTGCTAGTAACTATTGTGCTTTGATCAAAAGATGCCTACCATACCCACTCGTTTGCTGTTTCAGAATTGTTGTTCTCATTCGTCTAAGTGCCACTGGTTATGTATTAAAACTTGTAATTTTATGTTATATGCTACCTTAAACAAGATAAACATTCCTCGAACGTGTGTTATATCCGGAGAAGTGCATTGGAGGGGAGAATCAATATGATTATTATCACTCCCTCAAATCGAGATTTGCTAGGGGTCGTGGCAATCATCGCACATCATAGAAAATTTTTTTCATTAGCATATAAGGTATCTTATTATGCTATTACTTTACAAAGTAACAGCAAAATAATTAATCAATAAATTAAGTCAAAATTTAATAGGATAAATTTTAACTTTAATGTCTCAATAGATTCAACAATATTCAAAAAGATCTTATATAAAATGTAATAAAGTTATCAATTTAAGGTAGAAGTGTGCTTCTAATCATTTTTTCGTATATATTTGTGTATTATCTTATTTCTCAATATCTGTAGAAATAGTAAAATAAAAAGAAATGAGGTAGATAGTTAAGTAAGTAATGATCATTTCATCTAGGTTACATTAGTTAGGTTTTATCAGATAATAAAATAAATAATTATTTATAAAAAAATAAGTATATAGAATTTATTAGTTTGAAATTAATTTTTAATATGTAGTATTATAGAAATATTTATCATGCCAAATTTAATATTTTTAAGTTTTTTTTTTGAAGAATTTAATTTTCTTTCAAATCATCAAATTCTCATTCATCATGAGCTATGACCATATTATTCTTATGATAGGATTATAATACCATGTTTCATCTTGCAGTGAGTTGCAAATCATCTAACAGTAAAGTTCTTCAGAATTGCTGGTCTTATGGCTATTTATTGTTGATCTTGCTAGGGATATATCATTGGTCTTGCTAGTGATATAGACCCTCAGTATTAATTAATTGTTAATGTATTAACCATCTTTGATGGGTCTTCTATATAGTCAAACTTAGAGTTCAAATCATCTTAAATTAAAATTTTTTCATAAATCATATTTCTTATTTTAGTTTGATAAAAATACATATAATTATGTAATATCAAAATCAAAGTGTAATATATAATAAGATCAATACTTTTAATCACGTTTCTTTATAATATTTAAAAATAAGATATTTTTAATAATAAAATATTATTTATTAAATTCATGCATTATTTTATAAATTATATTAAAAAATATTTTATAATTTATCAATAAATTTAGAAAGTAAAACATTATTATCTTATACGCATTTCAATAAATCTACATAATTCTAGAGATTTTTTTTTCAAAATCTTTAGTTCATAGATTATATTGTAGTATTTCATTACTGGACATCTACAATCCTGTACATGATTAAGTCTAATAATTAGAAAGAGTATAAAAAATTATGGAAAAATAGGTTGATGATTGTCACATCTAGCAGTTTGGGTTAGTCTGGTCATCCTTCGTCGATCAAGATTCAATTAGAATATAGATGGCTCAATAGAGATTGAGGATGATCAAATCAGTAATATCTAGCAAAAGTCAAGATGAAGGTCGGTTTGTCATCCGATAATTAGAGATAAATTTGATTAAATATTTTTTAATCAAGATCATTAAAGATGTAATGATTCAATAGAGATCAATAAATATCGAATTTTATGATATTCGATGAAAATTTGGATGGTGCAGATATGCTGTTCAATCAATAAAGTGATTTAGAGTCTGGCTATTTGGTTCAACTCAAATTCAAGAAAATAGAATTGAGAATCTTTCATTGAGTTCAAAAATTAAGTAGAGAGATCAAATCAAAAAAGAGAAAAACTAATAAGATGGAACACGACTAATCATATAATATTGTCTGACAATTCGATTGATTAGATCGAGATAATTTAATCAAATCGTGATGGAATTATTACACATAATTTAATAAAATTATAGATGATAAAATCTAATAGTGTCCGATCTAGTTAAGATGGGTCTCAATACGTTGTCCAGCAATTACGGATTAAGATCTTTTCATTAAGATCGTTCAAATTCATCATCAATCTTTTCAATGATCTTGAAAAATTTAAGAAAGAGAAACAATCTAGAAAAAGAGACAAATCTAGAGAGAGAATATTATAGAGGGAGAAAATAGATAGAGAAAATGAAATTTCTAGAGAGAATACAGTAGAGATTCAAGATCAGAGAAGGAAGAATGAGAATTTTTTTTTTTTTTTGTTTTTCTCTACTTTAGGATTCGTGTGATAGTTTTTTTTTTTTTTTTTTTTGATAGCTGTTTTGAGATTTCTGCATCTGGATGGGGTATTACATTCTCCCCCCTAAAAAAAATTGATTCTTGAAATTTTTCTTACTTAAGTCCTCAAATTACTTGAGATTTATATTCAAATCTAATCATCGAATACTTCAATATTCTAATTTTTAATACAAATCCATTCTTAAATCATTTTATAAGGTAAATATCAATACCTTAAGAGTTAATCTGAATTAGAACCATTCATTTCTTATAATCAAAATATCTCAATTCTAAATAAGGATATCAAGCTAAAATTATCAACTACTTTTGATTTAATCGATCTATAATAAGATCATAAATAAATATCACTATATTCTCGGTAGATGAATATTTAAGTATAACATCTACGATCGATAACCAATCTTATATTCTTTCTGATTGGTAGAGAAATGTATAGTTCAAATCTAGGAGAAAAGAAACATATTGCTAAATATTCTAAATTCAAGATCTAGAATTAGTGGTCCAATCAGACTTAGGATGCTAAATTTTTTTTTTTTAACATACAAGATGGGAGATCTTCTTGTGAAAATCATATAGCAACATTCAAATTTAAAACATTATCTTTTTTATTATTAATGAATTTTTTTATAGAGAAAAATCAAATTAAATCACCTATCATGAACTTTTTGATTCAAAGAATCAATTTTGGTAACAAGCGCAGATTAATTCAAATCTCCATGCTTCTCGTGCGCTATGATTTAAATGATTAAAATTTCTTAAATTCATCAAATAATTTTAACCAAAATATTATTTCTTACTATAGATGAAGAAAGATCTAAAATTTCAAATTTTAAATAAAGCTAAAGATAAATTTTTGATTTTCATCTCTAATTTTGCTTGGAGCATAATTATCTTGATTAACCCTTAAGTCCATTATCATATTCAAACCATCGTATAGGTTTATTATAATTCAATATGAACTAAATATTAATTCTTATATCAATTCAATTAGACAAATTTCAATCAAAATTTTATAGTAAAATTAATAAGAAAAATCTTTTAATGCTCCTCCAAGTTAAGACTTAAATCAAAACATATAAGTAAAATCAATTTAATCATTTTTTCTAAAATTTTCTTCATTGAGCTTTTTAACATCTATCAAATAATTTTCATAAATCTTTTAAAATTAAATTCTCCACGACATGCTAGATTTCAACACCAACTTCAATAAAAATAGCGAAGAAATTCTAGGTCAGTTTATAAACATAAAAGTTTGAATTACAATTTCACATGCATTCCAAAATCTCAAATGGATATAAATACAATCTTTTATCTTGATTTAAAGATAGTAGTTAGATTTTACTAGCAACCTGAACAACAACAGCAGAAATTTCTTGATCAATTTAGATACATAATCTTTGAATTGAAGTTTTATATATACTATACAGTCTTCGATAAACATAAATAAGATCTATTCTTATTTGTAGTATTTTCAAATATACATTCCTCCTAATATGTTAATTTATATCTAATCCACAAGTTCATCCTCAAATCATAAAAGAAATTTTCTTAGTCCAAAACTTAAACAGCTTTTTATAAATAAAGATTCATCTCGCCAATAAATAATCAACTTCAAAGCTAAGAGCAATATCATAATATTCATCCATATCAAATTTAAGTTTGCAATTCATTTAAATAACTAATGATCAAATTAATAATCATAATTTATAATAGATATTATGATTCAATCCTCTTGTCATTACTTTAAATCAAAATCTAACTAATCATATCATGATTCATAGATAGCCCATCATATATCAAATCATCTAAATCATTATTCTTAAGCGATTTTTCATCTATAATCACAAGGTTCAATTGAAAATCATGAAGATAACTTATATTATAATCATCATATATTTACATCTCAATATCTCCAGTGTTTATCCATATACACTCGTATGTTTGATTCTATGATTTATATTTTATTCACTTATGCTCTGATATCATATTAATTGTCACGCCTTCGATCTGAGATTTGCAAGATAGGGATCGTGGCAATTACCATACACTTATAAGAAGCTCTTCCTACAAACATGCAAGATATCTTATCATGTTATCATAAAGCAATAGCAGAATAATTATTCAATAAATTAAGTCCAAATTTAACAATCTAAATTCTAACTTTAATATCTCAATAAATTTAATAATATTCAAAGGATCTTATATCAAATGTAATAATGTTTTCAATCTAAAATAGAAGTATCGATGTTCTACTTTTAATCACTCTTTCTTACATATTTCTATATCATTTTTATTTTAAATATCTATAAAAATAGTAAAATAGAAGATAATGAGCTAGATAGTCCAATAAGCAATGATCATTTCAACTAGATGATATCATGCAATAAAATAAATAATCATTTATAAAAAATAAATATATAGAATTTATCAGTTCGAAATCAATTTTCAATATGCAGTATTATTAAAATATGTCAAATTCAATCTTTTTGAGTTTCTTTTAAGAATTTATTTTTTTTAAAATCATCAAATTCTCATTAACTATGAATTATGATCATATTATTCTTATGGTAGGATTATAATATTGTGTACATCTTGTGGTGAGCTGCAATTCATTTGGTAGCAAAGTTTTTTTGAATTGTTAGTCTTGCTGGTCTCATCGATGGTTTGTCACTTATCTTATTAGCGACATAGACCTTTAGGACTAATTAATTGTCAACATATTAGCCTCCATTAGTATGGTTCTCTATATAGTTAGGCTTAGAGTTCAAATCATCTTAAATCTAAATTCTTTTCATAAATTCTTTTTTTTATTCCAGCTCGATAAGAATACATAATCATATTTCTTATTCTAATTCGATCGATGTCAGAGGGATGTAAACATTCAACGCTAACCAGTCATACCACATACTCTCATATGTGCATCTTAGCCGGAAATGGACATTCTCGGACTACTTTTTCTTGCATTAGGACATTGAAAGTTCTTGTTAATTATTGTGGGTTGCTTCACCAAGTGGATGGAGGCTAAGCCGTTAGCCCACATCACTAAAGCAAAAGTAAAAACTTTATCTAAAAGTTCATTATATGCTGATTTGGCTTATCTTGGATGTTGATCACTGACAATGGTCGTCAGTTCACTAGAGGATGATTTGCTAAATTCTATAGAGGGTTGGGCATTTCACATCATCTCACTTATGCGAGTCATCTTTAAACAAATGGGGAAATTGAGGTAATTAACCAAATTCTCTTGCAGGCATAAAAGTGAGACTTGGTCAAGCTAAAGGATCATGGATTGATAAGCTCCATCATGTCTATAGGCATACGAGATCACGTAGAGAACCCCCATCGGAGAAACTCTCTTAGTCTTGCCTTTGGAACTGAAGCTATTATTTCTGTTAAAATCAAAGTCCCTTCGACATGATTTGAAAATTTCTATAAACAACATAATCCAGAAGGACTTCAAGTGAACCTGGACTTACTGGAGGATGCTTGCAAAAAAGCTCGAATCAAGATGGCAGCTTACTAGCACAAGGTGGTCCAATACTACAATTCTCAGTTTGGGGCAAGAGCTTCAGGGTCAAAGATCTAGTTTTGCGTAGAGCAGAAATCTCTCAGTAAAGGGGGCAAGACAAGCTATCCCCAAATTGGGAAGGTCTCTACGAGGTGGATGAAGTCATTAGACCTAACATTTATCGATTGTTGCAACTTAATGGGACTCCTCTACCATGACTATGGAATTATGAGAACCTCCAAATGTACTATCAATAATGAGTTATTTTTTCTAAAGCAAGTCTTTCTTATCAAACTGTCACTTCTAGTTATGATGCTCAAGCTAGAGACCTTGGACAACTACGTGCAATGAATGCCACTTGTTTCAAAATGAGTAGAACAAAATCCCTGATCGTCCAAAAAGTAAGGACTAACCTATAAAGATTCTCGAATACCTCTCATTTTTAAACAAGCTGGATCATCACCCCTCCTTTCTAAACAAGTTGGATTTTAATACTTCTTATTCTTAAACAAGCCGCATATAAAAGAACTTCAATCGATGAAAGATTTCGACATAATTCCTAAAAACCTAAGTTCGCATGGCACAGACGAAGCAACGAAAGGGACCTCGGCAAGTTTGAAGTCATGGTGATGAAAGTATTTGTAATATAGTCCATGTCACTGCTTGGGTATAACATTGTAACAGTGAGAGGCAGAGAAAGGTGAAGGAGAATTCTAATATGAAATATTTCATTCAAAAGTTTGTCAAATAGGTACAATGTTGGCGCCGCAAAGAGTAGGCGACTTCAAAAAGAAAAAAGAAAGATACATCAATGTTTAATTGTGTTGAGGATCATTAAGGTACCATGGGTTCGATGTGCCTTTGGACATTGATGTACCTTCAGCTCCAGAAGCCTCATGGGTAGTGTCATTAGCTTTAGATATCTTCCGCTCACTTGGAACTTCAAGAAGAGTGACATCGACTTCAAAAAAAATCGTTTGATCGAGGCTCTACACTCCCTAAAGCTGATTTCAAAAGTTGCGATGGATGCCATGAAGGTCTTGAGAGTTATTTCAAGGTTGGTAGCAGTAATCTAGCTTCTGCTCGCTTTAGCTTGTCCTTAGCAACGTTGGCCATTGTAATACTCTCTGCCACCTTCAATCGAAGCTCCATCATCGTGGATCTCTCATTGTTTACTAAATGCTCCAAGTTGGCAATTCTTTCTCGAGCTGTGTAGAGCTCGTTCCAAAGTCGTCCAATCTTCTCAGCTCTGCCCCAGCTAGCTTATTTGGTAACTCTGGCTGAGTCTATGAATTGCTCCCAAGTAGATATCTATGAATTGTTCCAAAGTCGTCCAATTTTTTACACTCTTTAGTCAGCTGAGATCTTTCCATGGCATGTGACTTGCTATTCTGCTAAATAACCGACCTCAAATGTTTTATCTTTGTCAAAGTCTCATTGCCGCTTTTCTTCATCTTTAGATGCTTCCGCTTGGTTTTGGCAGCCTTCTTATTGGCCAAATTGGCATCTTTCTCGAGGGCTTCAAGGTGAGCCTTAATCGGTAGAGCCATAGTCATGGATAAAGGTTCAGTGCAATAATAAACAAATGCACGTCCATGGTACCCACATCGATTAGACTGTATTGGAATAAATACATACAAGAATCAGAAATCAAAACGAGAGTTGGAAGTAAAAAAAAAAGGGTTATTTTCATTAATGAAAAAGTTTCTTTACATTGATAGAAAAAGTGAAAGAAGAGTACAAAATTCAAAGATCTCCAACCTCAGCTTGAGGGTTGATGGAAGAGCTTGGGGTAGTATTGGTTGGTTGCTCGAACCCTTCGATTGACGACGACGGCATCAACAATGGCCGAGCTTGGATGGAGGCAGGCACAGGCACGTCCTCAACCATAGATTCAGATTGTGGTTGCTCTTCAGCGATTGTAGGCTCGGATGTTGGCTGGTCATCATTGAACTCCCTTTTGTTCAAGCATAAGAAGTCTAGATCCGAATAGCGGGCCATGACCTTCTAGCGGCAGTCCTCTTGCCTAGCGATAAAAGCCTCCTTATTGAACTTGATCTTCTTAGTGAAGAACTTCGATCCCCAGAAAGCCTCCATTGCCAGTCGACCAGCCTAAACGATCTTTCCCTTGACCTCTTTCTCTGTTTCGGCAACCTTAGCCTGTGCCGCCCACCCCTTCTTCTTTTTTGAGGCCAAATCATTTTTGACTTTGCCAAGCGTCTCCTTCATATGCTTAACTTTAGTCTCAGATGTCTCTGTCATCGATTTAGCTTGTGCCACAACAACTTCCATCTCTTCACATTTTTTCTGCACGTCGGCAGCTTTCGACCAGGTGGCCCTTATCGTGTTAGTAAAAATCATGTAGTGACACAGCTACGCTCAGAAGAAAAGTAAATTAAAAAAAAAGAAAAAGAGGAGAGATAAAGAAGAGGAGCTCAACCAGATAGCTTTGCTAAATCTTTGCTTCTCCATCCTGTCCGAATCAACGGGGAGGAGCATCCCTTCAAGTAGGTGTGGGCAACCTTCTAGTTCTCAAAAGAAATAGTTGAAGAAGGTGAAGACATGTCGGGCCCATCAACTGGGACCTTGGCAAGTACCAAGCTAGTTTTCTTAGCTTGGGGAGCAGTTCGATAATTCCCTCAGCTTAGGGGGTAGGAAGAGTGTAGACTTCGGAGGGTGAGCTTGAGCCAGTGTGGCCAATACCACTTCAGTCGTTGTAGAAGAAACCTAAGGAGAAGATGACTCTTTTGGCCTAACATCAGCGGCTTTTTGCTTCTTTTGAGCTCTGGTATGGCCGATGCCTTTCTCTTCTTCATTACATCCTTTTTCAGCTCCTCAAGTTCTTTAGGCCTCATGTCTGCACCCAATTGAAGTAAGCCAAAAAAAAAAGTATTAAAGATCAAGAAACTGACTCTCACATCTGGTGTTGGTCAGGCTGAGACCAATATTAAAGAGGGTCCACTTCGATGGTAATTGTTTTAGGGAAGGAATCTTATACTCTTGCAAAATTTGGGAGCGCTCTAACTCCTTTTGTAACCTCAAGATCTCTTTTATAATAGAGTGCCTTGGCTGAGTTCAATGCGGAATTCCTCAATCCTTGATAGAAGCATTGGATATAAATAAAAACTGTTCCTTCCATCCATGAATCGAGAAATGAGCCCCTTTTATTGAGACAAAAATCTCTCTTTGGGGGGAGATGTACCACTAGTCTTTTAAGTATGGATGATTTTTAGTGGTGAAGAAAGGTTGGAAAAGAGGGATGGTGGGTACTACCTCAGCCAAGAAATAAGTAGTAAGGAAATTAATAACAAAACGAAAAGAGTTCGGGATGATGGAGCATAAGGACATGTTCAAAAAATGGAAAAACTCTATGATGAAAGGATGACAGGGCAATCTGAGCCTAGTTCGAAGCATCGTAAAGTCTGAGCTGATCTGGGAGGGGCATTGATATGACCACTTGGCCCCAGAAGCTCCAATTCGAACTCGAAACTGACTTCGAATTTGGCCTGAATTAGACTTAGATCGTCTAGATCCAGGATAGATTTAAAGATGCCAGGCACAAAGGCCGATCCGACCTCGTGCCCGACATCCAAAACTTTAGGATCCCCTCCAGAAGAGGAAGAAGACCAAGGAGGCCAACCCTCGATTGAACCCTTTAGGTCAGCTATTGAAGGACAACAAGAAAACCAAAAAAGAAAAGTAGGAAGAAGAAAATCAAGAGAAGAACCAAGAAAGAAAATTAGCCGCGAATAAAAAACATAGATGGGGAAGGACATAGAAATAATGGTGTTGGAGATAAAATAGCTCCCGTCGAAGTTCAGTGAGATATTCGACCTCAATATACTCTATCCAAAGTTGTGGCAATCATGTCCGAACTTCAACCAAGCTACTTTCTAGCTCCAACCCAATTCAAGAAGATCGGCCTTCAAACCTTGTGCGCTAGATGAACTTCTTAACAACAATAATTAGCTCTCTTTCCATGATTGCAGAATTTATCAAAAATATGCTGGATTTCGGTTGGATAAACTTGAATAGTGAAAAAAGTTGCTATTCAATTGATTCTGATTCTTGACTCAAGATGGATAGTAGTACTCTGAGTATTAAATTTCAGCATCATCCGACCTTGTTTGATGGCTGACCTTGAAGGTAGCCAAATTTCTTCATTGCACGGTGTGTATCATCAATTTTGCATGAAAGATCCCAGCCAGTCAAACTACTGAGAATAGCTAGAACGGTACCAGTGAGAAGCCATGAGTCTTGGCAATCATCCGTCCGGGCTTCCAGTTGATCTCAAATCCCTACTATCTCGGTAGAACTCCTCTAGGAGAGCTTGGCTGCAGTCTTCAATAAAGAATCCGCTATCCTCTTTCTGGTCTATAGTAGGAATATTCATGCCTGCTCTCGGTCGACTTTGAAGGTGGTCGAGCTTCTCAAAGCTATCATAAGCAACATCAATAAAATCTAACCAATTGCAAGTCCACCACCCGTTACCTAGAAGCCGATCTTCAAGTTTGGTTAATCTGACTTCGAGTTCTCCATCTCAATAGGAATGGCTTACTAATAGACATAGAAGTTTTCGACCTTCCATTCGAACTCTAGCAAATGAAACTCAACTGTCTACAGGTCACAACAACGACAACCTACTCTTCATGACAAACTCTACATGGCCTGAATGGCCAACTGATATTCTGTTATGGCTGTCATTATCATTCTGTTATAAGCTCTGCCTATAAAGAAATTTTTTAGATACGTTTTCTCCTCTAAGCTCTTCTTTCTGCTCTAAATTTTTTTGAGTACTCCATTCTTATTAGCCAAAAAACTATCTTAACTGTCGAAGAATCTTGCCGGAGCCAACTTTAGCCAGAACTTTATCTTATAGGTCTCGTCAGCGACCTCGTCTTCTCTTGCTCCAGCGAGCTCCGGTGTCCAAATCATTTTTTGCACCAACAGAATTGGCGTTAGAGGAAGGATTTCTTTGAGCCATTGTTCTTAAAGGAGTATCCAATCGAGTTCATCTTCTTTCTTCCCATTGCTTTATTTTCTTCTGACATATCCTTATTCCAGTAAGATAATGCCAAAGAAAGCTTCAACCCGACAATCTACCATCTTTATCACCAGATCTTACCTGGATTAGCCTGCTTCGATCTCATCACCAGCTCCTCAACCTCCATCAATAGCTATGGTGGATCTGGAGCAGTTTAACCTACTAATGCAATAGATTAGGGACCTTACTAAAGCAGTACAAGCCATGCAGCAGCCTCCGGCATCAATTCAATCGAAAAGACCCTCGTCGGAGTACCAGGATCCAGTGCAGAAAAGGCCTATCTGGGAAAGTTGATCGGTGACCCTTAGAAAGGGAAAGCAAAGGATAAGATTCCTTGCTTTAATCATGATTTCACTCCTAGAAGATCTCTGCCCTTCTCCAGCCAACTATACTTTGAGATTCATGATCGAGATGATATTCTTGATCAGAAGCTTCAAGAAATGAATCGGTGGATCGATAAACTTTGCCATGTCGCCTCCGCTTGCCACGATGACATCTGCACTGACCCTTTATTCTCCATCTAAATCATGCAAGAGTCCGTCCCACCGAACTTTAAACTTTCTTAGTTTGAGAGTTATGATGGGATCATGGATCCAGTCGACCATCTTGAAGCTTTCAGAACTATGATGCTGCTCCATGGTGCACCTAACGCCATTCTGTGTCGAGCTTTTTCCTCTATCCTAAAGGAAGCAGTAAAAAACTAGTACTCAGATCTCAAATCGGGTATCATTTATTCTTTTGATAAGTTGAGCCATCAGTTTGCGGTTCACTTCATCAGCAGTCGACATCAGAGACGAAGTTCAGACTTCCTCATCCATGTCAAGCAGAAGGAAGGAGAGTTCATTTGGGCTTATGTTAGCTGTTTTAATGCTACTGCTTTGAAGGTCTAAAATTTAGACTAGTTTGTTGTAATAGCCGTACTGAAAGGCAGCTTTTGGAAGAATGATCTCCTCTTTTTTTTTGTAGAAGAAGTACCTTCAAGATTTCGTCGATATATTGGCTCGAGCTGAAGGCTACACTCAAACAGAGGAGACCTTTAAATTAAAAGATGATGAAGCCGTAAGAGAGCAGCAGACGGGCAAATCTAGCAAGCCCATAATTATTGAGAATTCGAGTGAAGCTTGGCCGTGCTCTAGAATCCCTCCTGAGCACAAATGAGCTCGAACCCCACCTCGAGCTCATCGATCAAGAAATTCGGACCAGAGGATGTGGTGAAACTTTTCTCTTAGAAGGTTTCACAACTACTCCCCCTGAATACTTTAAAGATTCAAGTGCTGATGGAGATCAAGAAGCAGCTGCCGAGGCCAAAGAAAATGCAAACTCATCCAACCAAGCGCAACTCCAACAAGTAATGCCTCTACCATCATGACCATGATCAAGATATTGAAGAATGCATTCAGCTCTAAAACGAGATCAAGAAGCTAATTAGAAGGGGCCGACTAGATCAATTTATACGATGATGGTCAGAAATGAGGGAAGATTGACTAATAGCCCTACCGCAATCTGAACCACCTTGGAGGAATGAGCCATAAGGAGATCGGTCTTCACTTAAAATTATCAACACCATTACTAGAGGATATCGGCAGGGAGAAATCAATGGATTAGCAGAGCCAGCAAAGAGGTAGAAGACTAAAGAACCCATCACTTTTACTGAAGAAGATGCACAGAAGGTTCAATTTTTGCACAATGACGAGGCTGTATTTACTTTAAATATTACTGACTATAATGTATGCCGTGTCTTAATTGATAATGGAAGCTCTGTTGATGGTTTTTTTTATGATACTTTCTTTAAAATGTCTATACCTGATAGTCATTTAGGGCCTACGAATTTTTCTTTGGTCGGATTCATCGACGATGCTGTATCGATTGAAGGAATAATTACCTTATCGATCATGCAGATCGATATCCAAAGCAGTCTAAAGCTCAAGTTGATATTCTAGTGGTAAAAGCTTCCTCCATCTATAATGCAATTTTTGGCCAATCTGATTTGAATGTATTTCGAGCAGTAGTCTCAACTTACTATTTGAAAATAAAGTTTCTGACAAAATATGGGGCACGACACTGCTATACCATTGCCTTACAAGGAGGAAAGCAAACGGAGCCCTATCCAATAGATGGATTTGATGCCCGCAATGACTTGACTAAAGAGTAGGGAGAACCAATCGATGATCTTGTCATAGTTTCTCTAAATGATGGAAATGAAGATCATGCTATTCAAATTGGCTCCAATCTAAGAGAAGAAGTCAGAAAGTAGCTCGTTGTCTTCTTACGGAGGAATACCGACGTCTTTGCCTGGGTACCTGCAGATATGCCTAAGATTGATGCTGAAGTAATGAAATATCGCTTGGATGTAGATGTCAACTATCGGTTGGTGAAATAAAAAAAGTGCAGCTTTGCACCGAAGTGGTAGAGGGCCATTGCGGACGAGGTCGACAAGCTTCGCAAGGCCAAGTTCATCCGAGAAGTATCCTATCCGGATTGGATTGCAAATATGGTTCTCGTCAAGAAGACAAATGATAAGTGGAGGATGTGCATAAACTTCACAGATTTGAACAAGGCTTACCTAAAGGATAGCTATCTCTTATCCAGAATTGATCAACTAGTGGATGTAACTTTAAGCCATGAGCTTCTCACTTTCATGAATGCCTTCTTCGGCTATAACTAAATTTGGATGGCATCAGAAGATGAGAAGAAAACTATTTTTATTACTAAACATGGTCTTTATTGTTATAGGATTATGCCCTTCAAGCTTAAAAATGCAGGTGTGACATACCAGTGCCTAGTGAACAAGATCTTCAAGGGTAGATCAACAGCAACATGGGGGTTTATATGGATGACATGTTAAAAGTCAACCTTCAATCAATCATATTGCCAATCTAGAAGAAATCTTCGACACTCTTTGGAAGTATAAGATGAAGTTAAATCTAATCAAGTGTGCCTTCGGAGTAACTTCGGAAAAGTTTTTGGAATTCATGGTATCAAGGCACAACATTAAAGCAAATCCTGAGAAAATCTGAGCCATCTAGGAGATGACGATCCCAAAGATAATAAAAGAAGTCCAACTCCTAACAGGAAAGGTTGCAGCTCTGAATTGCTTTGTTTCAAGGTCGACGGAGTGTTGCATGTCCTCTTTCAAGTGCTCAAATGGCCAAAGAACTTCTGTTGGATCCCTAAATGTCAACAAGTCTTTAAGAAATTGAAGAACTACCTCAGCTCACCTTCTTTCCTTGCCAAGCCTAAATTTGGCAAAGAATTGTTCCTATACTTGATTGTATCTCCTGCTACCATTAGAGCTATCCTAATAAGGGAAGAGGCAAAAATCCAGAAGCCGATCTACTACCTAAGCCAAGTTCTAAGGAAGGCAGAAATAAGGTATACTAAATTGAAAATGCTAACGTATGGTTTGTTAATTGCAGTTAAAAAGGTTCGACCTTATTTTGAGGGGTATATAATCATACTCCTCACTGATCAATCTATCAAAGCAATTCTTCATCAGCTGGATACTTCTGAGAGAATAGCAAAATGGGCAATTGAACTTACTAAGTTCGACATTAATTTCTAATCTTGACCATCTATTAAAGCTCAAATACTGGCCAATTTTGTGATAGAATATACCATTCTAGATCCAGCCGAACTTGAACAACAAGAAGTTAACACCCTCATTTTGCAGTCGAATTTCTTTGAAGAAAGAATAGATCTTCCAGAAGACTTCTAGGTCTTATATGTTGATGGTTCGTCCATTGCTTCTGAAGTAGGTACAGGCTTGATTCTTATCAATCCGGAAGGAGTTTTTGCTGAGTATGCACCATGCTTTGAATTTTCTATAATTAATAATGAAGTAGAATATGAAGCTCTGATCGTAGGATTAAGAATCGCCAAAGAATTGGAAGCAGATCATGTGTAGATTTACAGTGATTCATAGCTAGTAGTGGAACAGGTCAATGGTACTTATGAAGCCCGAAAAGGAAGTATGAAAAAGTATTTAGACAAGGTGAAGAGTTTGATCTCAGCCTTCAGTAGCTTCAACATTCAGTAGATTTTAAGAACAGAAAATATAAGGGCCAACCTTTTGTCCAAGTTGGCTACACTAGCTTCAAATGAGTTGTCAAAGGAGATCTTCTTCAAAGTTCTACAATACCCAAGTTCAGAGGAATCTTAAATAGTAATGCAAGTCGACCATGAGCCTAGCTGATTTTGTATCTTAAAGATGGTATTCTCTCCAGAGATCCTAAAGAAGCTCGAAAGTTGAGAAATCAAGCCTCCCATTATGTTGTATATGAGAATAAATTGTACAAGAGGTCATTTTTCTTACCACTTCTCAAACGTCTCTGACCTTCTGAAGTTGGTTATGCATTGAAGAAAATTCATGAAGGAATATGTGGATCTTTGTATTACAAATTACTTTGGTAAGGATATTATTAACCGATTATGCAATAGGATGCCATAGAATATATAAGGAAATGTGATTGGTGTCAAAGAAACGCCAACATTCAGAGACAACTAGCTTCACAGCTTATATTCTTAAGCGCTTCTTAGCCATTTGCATAATAGGGGATGGACATATTTGGGCTCTTTTTCATGGTAATTGGACAACGAAAATTTTTTTAGTGGTAGACTATTTCGTCAAATGGGTTGAGGTTGAACCCCTGGCAAAGATCACCGAAGTTAAAATGTAGGACTTCATTTGAAAATTGATAGTTTGCAGATTTGGCCTACCTCAGATCCTCATTACTGATAATGGACACCAATTTGCAGGAGCAAAATTTGCTGAGTTTGATGAGTATCTGAATATCTTCCATCATTTTACTTCTGTAGCTCATCTCTAAACCAATAGTGAGGTTAAGGTAACTAATAAAACTTTATCATAGAGGATAAAGGCAAGGCTTGAAAGGGCAAAAGAAACTTGGATGGATGAACTTTATCATATTCTCTGGGCTTATAGAATCACTTAAAGATTACCAACTGGAAAGACTTCATTTACTTTAACTTTTGGAATAGGAGCAGTCATCCCAGTTGAACTTGGACTTCCTTCGATGCGAGTCAAAGTCTTCAATGAATAGAATAACTCACAGAACTTCAGAGTAAATCTTGATCTGTTCGAAAAAAATAAGAAAGAGCTCAAATTTAGATAGCAGCCTACAGGCAGAAAGTGACTCAGTATTATAATTTCAAAATCAAGAGCACAATATTCAAGGTTGGAGTCTTGGTGCTACAATGAGCAGACATCTCATAGCCACAAAAAATAAGAAAAGTTTATCCCAAACTGGGAAGGCCCCTATGAGGTTGTGAAAATCATCCGATCAGAAGTTTATTATTTGAAGGAGCTTGGAGGAGCTACATTCCCGCAACCTTGAAACTCAGAAAATTTATGAATGTATTATCAATAACTTTATTCCAATAAAATTTTCTTACTTTAACATTCTTATCTTTGGTGCAAAACTATGCGATAGTAGGAAATTACTCAACCAAACTTCGTTGCTAAATAAAGTAGAAGGCCTCCGATTATTTAAGACAAGAGGTTAACCTCGTCCAAGCAAGGAAGAAGGCCTTCGGTTATCTAAAATAGAAGGTTAACCTCGTCCGAGCGAGGGTGAAGGCATCCAGTCATCTAAGAAAGGAGGCGAGGGAGAAGGCATCTGGTTCTTAAATATGAGGTAATGGAGAAAGGCCCTCTTAATGGCCATTTTGTGCTCCGATAATCTTATTAGGAATAGGAGATGGACCTCGTCCTAACAAAGATAATAGCCAACCATGTTGGAAATAAGAGGAGGATCTTGTCCTGATGTGGATGACAACCCTCACGAGGGATATGGGTACCCCCAATTTCTAAACTAGAAGGAACTAATTTCTAAACCTAACCAAAGGTCTTTGTTCACAGACAAGAAGAACAGACCTACAAAATGACAGATCGAGATCATCATTTCAAAACAACATTACCATCGAAAATAGCATAGAATATGAAATTCTACGATCATTCAATTAGGATAAGAAAGTGGAGAAGGAATAGAAGGAATATTATTTCATTCAAATAGATTTCATTACAAGTAGAGGTTTGTAAGATCGATTACAAAAGAAAAAAAAAAAAGAAGAGACAAAGTCCTACTTGGACTCGAACTTCAGACTTCCGCCCCCAGCCAGCATGAGGGAATGCTTTAAATCTTTCACCTTCTCCTCGAGTTTTTGCCTCACTGCTAAACTCTTGCTCAATTTCTAAGACCTATGGAAGTCTTCTTCAGCCTCCCTCAGCTTTTTCCTTAGAACGATTGATTCAGCCTCTGCATCTTTCATGACATCTTGTCGATAAATCATTTATATTTTCAGTTGCTGTAGCTCAGTCTTCTCTTTTTTATATAGTTTGGAAAGAGTTTTCATGGTCCTCCTCAGGGAATCAATTTTTTCTGAATCTCTATTCAAACCAGCTTGAGCCCTATTTGCCAATCGCTTTTGAAGTTGCGCAATTTCTTCATTAGCTCTCCGAACCATCCGTTGGAGCTCGATAATTTGATTGCTCTAGCTGAGCGCATAACTCTTATTCGAGTCCTCAATCGCATGCAATTGGTTCTAAAGTTTCGAAAACCTCTTGGATCAGTCCCAGCCATACTCTTCTCGGTTGGTGGACCATGTCGAGCTCCGCTCCAGAAGATAGATCTTCTCCTTCGCCGCTTTGAGTTCAACTTCAAGAGAATTGATCTTCACGATCAACGTCCAGGATTTTTCACTGGCATGCTTTCTAATCTCATCAAGCTCTTCCTTCAGATGGTTCTTTTTAACAGTATATTCCTTAAAGTCCTTTTTATAAGCTTGGCACAAACGATTGATTTTAAGCATGACCTCCGCATAATTCTTCTTAGATTTCTGAAGTTCACCCTCTATCTTCTTCAACTTTTTGGTAAGATGATGAACTTTCCTCTTTAAATTTTTAATATGAGTTTTCAAAGGAATACCCTAAGGTAGGGGCTCTGCTGTTAGATATGTGTGCCTAAGAAATCAGATTTGGCTGACACTTGTAATACACTTCTAGAAGCAAAATTATAATTTTAATTATAAATAATAAAAGAGTTATTTTCTATCACAAATGTGTATTTAGTATCTATGATACATCCCTTGAGTTAATGGTAATGATAATTCATATTTTCAAGAGTTGAAAATTTAAGACATGAATTTTCATTTATTAACTCATAAAAGGCTCCTGACCGTAGGATCGTCATGAGGATGGTGATTGATCCAAAAGGTTAGTGTACAATCGCTTCTTCATAGTAGATGAGTCTTAAGTCTACGGTATAGAGACACCGGAGCGAGAGTATAGGTATTCGTTAGAGAATGAGGGTACTAAGCGTGACCACCTCGAGTAGTCATAAGGAAGTTTACCTTCTCATCGATGACTGACTCGAAGCTGTAGTGGCGTGTCTGGTTCTTTGACCTGAGGTACATCGACAGTTCATCTTGAGGGTGTTATAGTTTGACTACACCATGACTTGGTCTCCTAGCCATTCGAAATCCTGAGGTGTATATTGGCTATAGCATGTTTCATGTAGAAATTGGATTGCACCAAGATGGAATCTATCTACCTTGATGGATGAGGAGCACCCTTATGATGATCATGAGAATCAAGTCCATAAGCCCATGGCCATGGTAGAGAGTAAAATAATAGAAAGAGTTTCTATTAAGATTTTTACATCGGAGTTGAATTGAATGATTAAATCATATGATAGAAATTAAGGTTTGACGAGTTCACCTTAACCCTAATCTGATCGGGGCTCAAGATAGAAGAACTTAATCACACAGGTAGCTAAATCAAGAGGTTCATTTTTAGTTTTGATGGATTTTCATCATATACTGCTAGGTGTCACTGATAGATTTTGGGAGCAATTAGAATGATTTAGATGATCGATCATTCTAGTTGTCTAAATCAGAAGAATTCTGATCCATCGAAAGGAGTTTCGATGATAGAGATCACGACATATCCCATTATCATATAGAATTGAATCTAATTGGATCACACAAATAAGGATTTGGATCTGGATATCATCAATTGGACTAACCCAGTTCAATTGATTTGAATTAGATTCAACTAGGTTCAAGAAAATCGTGCTAGCACATGATTGAGCCTAACATTCTCCTTCTATTATCATTAAAAGTTGTCTTGACTGAGTCAAATATATTTGTGCTCACTCAAGTACCTTTATCTGATCTGATTGAAACTTGTCCAGGTCAGAAAAGGATTGTCTTAATTTATGAGATAAATTTAAGACAACACCCACCATTTTTTGTTACCTGCTAATTCTTGTCCTTTGACTTTAGTCAAACATTGATCTTTGATCCTTGGACATCTGTCCATGTGTCATGCACTTATTGGAGAGCAGATAGGGGTTTGTTTCTTTACTAAATTTTAGAAAGAAGGGGGTGCACGCTCAGGATGGCGTGCACCCATGGATAGGGACGCTTGGAGTCCCATGCGGATGGGACTCCAAGTTACTTCTTGGATTCAACTTAGATGCCCCCTAGCCATAGACTTTGACCAGTCTTAGGCGCCATCTAAGGATGAATCTATGGGGCTCTCATCTGATTGGATCAGGTGATGTCATCTCACTAATCAAATTTAGATCTGATTGCACAAAGCAGCGTGATTGGTCGGGATGACGTGGCACTGCATGGCGCAGCAAGGTCTATAAATAAACCCTATCTATGCCCCACTTTAAGCAAGCTTTTCCTAGCCATGCCCCAAGGCTACCCCTCTCCCTCCTCCATGCCATCTTCTGATCCTCTCTCTCCTCTCCTTGCCCAAGGAAAGTTGGGCTTCAGTTTGGTGCGATCCAGGTAAGAAAAGGCAGATGAGAAAGGAAGAAGGCAACACTGCTGCAGAGATAACAGTAGATTTTCGAAAGGAGTTTCGAAGATCCTCCAAATCATATCCATATCTGATTTTTGAAGAAGTGATAAAGAAAAAAAAGATCTCCAGATCCAATTTGACTGGATACCATTAGAGGCCAGGCATTTGCGTGGCTAGATCCAAAACTTCAGGTAATCAGTAGGATCATCAAAGGATAATCGAATTATCCAGCAAATAAGGTAATATTAATTTAAATTTAATTTAATTTAATTTTTTTATTTATAAAGTCATAAAATTAGATCTGAAAAGTGTCAGATCGGATTTGGATCTAAGAGAAAATTTTTGAAATATGCCTCTCGATCCAATCAGATTTGAACGAACCTGATTAGGAAAATTTGATTTTTTCTTCAACTGGTATCAGAGTCAGGTTGCATAAAATTTATTTAGATCTGATTTAATCTGATAAATTAGTAATTTTAGATATCATATGAGATGTGAATAGATCTAAAATCAGAAAATTAAAAAATTAAAATCAATTAATCTAGATCTAAAATGTATGAGATACATAACTAGACTAGGAATAAAATTATTCTGTGTAGTTTAGTATAATCATAATTTTTATTTAATTAATTATGATTTTGAGATCTATTTATTTACTATTTTTTGATCTTATAAATATTATAATCAGATCTAAAAATAAAAAATAAATTAAATTTAATTTGTTCATATAAGATATGATAGTTGCATGTTTAGACTAATTGTAAAATAGTTCTACAAAAGGTCTAGATTAAATTTTATTTGATGTGATCAAATTTAAATTTAATTTTTTAAATAATTATGAGATAATTTAGATCTAAAAAATATGCATGATATGATACATGAGATGTATACAAAACATGTTTTAATTAAATCAATTTTTATATGAGATATATGCTGATCTAATTAGTTTTGTAGATTAGTCATATTTTTGATTAAGGCATTCTCCTTGGCCGTCCAGTCATAAGAATAAAGTAGGATTTAAAGATCCTCTCCTTCCATTCGATGGGGTGTTCTTATGATGTATAGGGGTGCTGTGCGTTCGTCTTTAATCAAAAATTGAAAACTTATTTTTTGCAAAATCCTAGATTCTGAAATCCTAGGATCTTATTTACATGTTTTGTTTAAGAACCCTAAACTTAATTAAGAATTAAGATTATGAAACATATTAGGTCTAAAATTGAGAATTTTTAGATCTAAGATATGTTCATAAAATTGGGTTCGGACTTGGATAGCTTAATTAGGTCTAAGCGGTTGATCAAACTGAATCAAGAGTTGGTTAGATAGGATCAACAGTGCTTAAATTGATCAGTCTAATAGGATTAAGTCTGGATCAAGATCGAGTCACGTGAGTGATC
>QRFJ01000236.1:0-47310 GCA_006176705.1 Cocos nucifera | reverse complement strand
CTCCAACCCAATTCAAGAAGATCGGCCTTCAAACCTTGTGCGCTAGATGAACTTCTTAACAACAATAATTAGCTCTCTTTCCATGATTGCAGAATTTATCAAAAATATGCTGGATTTCGGTTGGATAAACTTGAATAGTGAAAAAAGTTGCTATTCAATTGATTCTGATTCTTGACTCAAGATGGATAGTAGTACTCTGAGTATTAAATTTCAGCATCATCCGACCTTGTTTGATGGCTGACCTTGAAGGTAGCCAAATTTCTTCATTGCACGGTGTGTATCATCAATTTTGCATGAAAGATCCCAGCCAGTCAAACTACTGAGAATAGCTAGAACGGTACCAGTGAGAAGCCATGAGTCTTGGCAATCATCCGTCCGGGCTTCCAGTTGATCTCAAATCCCTACTATCTCGGTAGAACTCCTCTAGGAGAGCTTGGCTGCAGTCTTCAATAAAGAATCCGCTATCCTCTTTCTGGTCTATAGTAGGAATATTCATGCCTGCTCTCGGTCGACTTTGAAGGTGGTCGAGCTTCTCAAAGCTATCATAAGCAACATCAATAAAATCTAACCAATTGCAAGTCCACCACCCGTTACCTAGAAGCCGATCTTCAAGTTTGGTTAATCTGACTTCGAGTTCTCCATCTCAATAGGAATGGCTTACTAATAGACATAGAAGTTTTCGACCTTCCATTCGAACTCTAGCAAATGAAACTCAACTGTCTACAGGTCACAACAACGACAACCTACTCTTCATGACAAACTCTACATGGCCTGAATGGCCAACTGATATTCTGTTATGGCTGTCATTATCATTCTGTTATAAGCTCTGCCTATAAAGAAATTTTTTAGATACGTTTTCTCCTCTAAGCTCTTCTTTCTGCTCTAAATTTTTTTGAGTACTCCATTCTTATTAGCCAAAAAACTATCTTAACTGTCGAAGAATCTTGCCGGAGCCAACTTTAGCCAGAACTTTATCTTATAGGTCTCGTCAGCGACCTCGTCTTCTCTTGCTCCAGCGAGCTCCGGTGTCCAAATCATTTTTTGCACCAACAGAATTGGCGTTAGAGGAAGGATTTCTTTGAGCCATTGTTCTTAAAGGAGTATCCAATCGAGTTCATCTTCTTTCTTCCCATTGCTTTATTTTCTTCTGACATATCCTTATTCCAGTAAGATAATGCCAAAGAAAGCTTCAACCCGACAATCTACCATCTTTATCACCAGATCTTACCTGGATTAGCCTGCTTCGATCTCATCACCAGCTCCTCAACCTCCATCAATAGCTATGGTGGATCTGGAGCAGTTTAACCTACTAATGCAATAGATTAGGGACCTTACTAAAGCAGTACAAGCCATGCAGCAGCCTCCGGCATCAATTCAATCGAAAAGACCCTCGTCGGAGTACCAGGATCCAGTGCAGAAAAGGCCTATCTGGGAAAGTTGATCGGTGACCCTTAGAAAGGGAAAGCAAAGGATAAGATTCCTTGCTTTAATCATGATTTCACTCCTAGAAGATCTCTGCCCTTCTCCAGCCAACTATACTTTGAGATTCATGATCGAGATGATATTCTTGATCAGAAGCTTCAAGAAATGAATCGGTGGATCGATAAACTTTGCCATGTCGCCTCCGCTTGCCACGATGACATCTGCACTGACCCTTTATTCTCCATCTAAATCATGCAAGAGTCCGTCCCACCGAACTTTAAACTTTCTTAGTTTGAGAGTTATGATGGGATCATGGATCCAGTCGACCATCTTGAAGCTTTCAGAACTATGATGCTGCTCCATGGTGCACCTAACGCCATTCTGTGTCGAGCTTTTTCCTCTATCCTAAAGGAAGCAGTAAAAAACTAGTACTCAGATCTCAAATCGGGTATCATTTATTCTTTTGATAAGTTGAGCCATCAGTTTGCGGTTCACTTCATCAGCAGTCGACATCAGAGACGAAGTTCAGACTTCCTCATCCATGTCAAGCAGAAGGAAGGAGAGTTCATTTGGGCTTATGTTAGCTGTTTTAATGCTACTGCTTTGAAGGTCTAAAATTTAGACTAGTTTGTTGTAATAGCCGTACTGAAAGGCAGCTTTTGGAAGAATGATCTCCTCTTTTTTTTTGTAGAAGAAGTACCTTCAAGATTTCGTCGATATATTGGCTCGAGCTGAAGGCTACACTCAAACAGAGGAGACCTTTAAATTAAAAGATGATGAAGCCGTAAGAGAGCAGCAGACGGGCAAATCTAGCAAGCCCATAATTATTGAGAATTCGAGTGAAGCTTGGCCGTGCTCTAGAATCCCTCCTGAGCACAAATGAGCTCGAACCCCACCTCGAGCTCATCGATCAAGAAATTCGGACCAGAGGATGTGGTGAAACTTTTCTCTTAGAAGGTTTCACAACTACTCCCCCTGAATACTTTAAAGATTCAAGTGCTGATGGAGATCAAGAAGCAGCTGCCGAGGCCAAAGAAAATGCAAACTCATCCAACCAAGCGCAACTCCAACAAGTAATGCCTCTACCATCATGACCATGATCAAGATATTGAAGAATGCATTCAGCTCTAAAACGAGATCAAGAAGCTAATTAGAAGGGGCCGACTAGATCAATTTATACGATGATGGTCAGAAATGAGGGAAGATTGACTAATAGCCCTACCGCAATCTGAACCACCTTGGAGGAATGAGCCATAAGGAGATCGGTCTTCACTTAAAATTATCAACACCATTACTAGAGGATATCGGCAGGGAGAAATCAATGGATTAGCAGAGCCAGCAAAGAGGTAGAAGACTAAAGAACCCATCACTTTTACTGAAGAAGATGCACAGAAGGTTCAATTTTTGCACAATGACGAGGCTGTATTTACTTTAAATATTACTGACTATAATGTATGCCGTGTCTTAATTGATAATGGAAGCTCTGTTGATGGTTTTTTTTATGATACTTTCTTTAAAATGTCTATACCTGATAGTCATTTAGGGCCTACGAATTTTTCTTTGGTCGGATTCATCGACGATGCTGTATCGATTGAAGGAATAATTACCTTATCGATCATGCAGATCGATATCCAAAGCAGTCTAAAGCTCAAGTTGATATTCTAGTGGTAAAAGCTTCCTCCATCTATAATGCAATTTTTGGCCAATCTGATTTGAATGTATTTCGAGCAGTAGTCTCAACTTACTATTTGAAAATAAAGTTTCTGACAAAATATGGGGCACGACACTGCTATACCATTGCCTTACAAGGAGGAAAGCAAACGGAGCCCTATCCAATAGATGGATTTGATGCCCGCAATGACTTGACTAAAGAGTAGGGAGAACCAATCGATGATCTTGTCATAGTTTCTCTAAATGATGGAAATGAAGATCATGCTATTCAAATTGGCTCCAATCTAAGAGAAGAAGTCAGAAAGTAGCTCGTTGTCTTCTTACGGAGGAATACCGACGTCTTTGCCTGGGTACCTGCAGATATGCCTAAGATTGATGCTGAAGTAATGAAATATCGCTTGGATGTAGATGTCAACTATCGGTTGGTGAAATAAAAAAAGTGCAGCTTTGCACCGAAGTGGTAGAGGGCCATTGCGGACGAGGTCGACAAGCTTCGCAAGGCCAAGTTCATCCGAGAAGTATCCTATCCGGATTGGATTGCAAATATGGTTCTCGTCAAGAAGACAAATGATAAGTGGAGGATGTGCATAAACTTCACAGATTTGAACAAGGCTTACCTAAAGGATAGCTATCTCTTATCCAGAATTGATCAACTAGTGGATGTAACTTTAAGCCATGAGCTTCTCACTTTCATGAATGCCTTCTTCGGCTATAACTAAATTTGGATGGCATCAGAAGATGAGAAGAAAACTATTTTTATTACTAAACATGGTCTTTATTGTTATAGGATTATGCCCTTCAAGCTTAAAAATGCAGGTGTGACATACCAGTGCCTAGTGAACAAGATCTTCAAGGGTAGATCAACAGCAACATGGGGGTTTATATGGATGACATGTTAAAAGTCAACCTTCAATCAATCATATTGCCAATCTAGAAGAAATCTTCGACACTCTTTGGAAGTATAAGATGAAGTTAAATCTAATCAAGTGTGCCTTCGGAGTAACTTCGGAAAAGTTTTTGGAATTCATGGTATCAAGGCACAACATTAAAGCAAATCCTGAGAAAATCTGAGCCATCTAGGAGATGACGATCCCAAAGATAATAAAAGAAGTCCAACTCCTAACAGGAAAGGTTGCAGCTCTGAATTGCTTTGTTTCAAGGTCGACGGAGTGTTGCATGTCCTCTTTCAAGTGCTCAAATGGCCAAAGAACTTCTGTTGGATCCCTAAATGTCAACAAGTCTTTAAGAAATTGAAGAACTACCTCAGCTCACCTTCTTTCCTTGCCAAGCCTAAATTTGGCAAAGAATTGTTCCTATACTTGATTGTATCTCCTGCTACCATTAGAGCTATCCTAATAAGGGAAGAGGCAAAAATCCAGAAGCCGATCTACTACCTAAGCCAAGTTCTAAGGAAGGCAGAAATAAGGTATACTAAATTGAAAATGCTAACGTATGGTTTGTTAATTGCAGTTAAAAAGGTTCGACCTTATTTTGAGGGGTATATAATCATACTCCTCACTGATCAATCTATCAAAGCAATTCTTCATCAGCTGGATACTTCTGAGAGAATAGCAAAATGGGCAATTGAACTTACTAAGTTCGACATTAATTTCTAATCTTGACCATCTATTAAAGCTCAAATACTGGCCAATTTTGTGATAGAATATACCATTCTAGATCCAGCCGAACTTGAACAACAAGAAGTTAACACCCTCATTTTGCAGTCGAATTTCTTTGAAGAAAGAATAGATCTTCCAGAAGACTTCTAGGTCTTATATGTTGATGGTTCGTCCATTGCTTCTGAAGTAGGTACAGGCTTGATTCTTATCAATCCGGAAGGAGTTTTTGCTGAGTATGCACCATGCTTTGAATTTTCTATAATTAATAATGAAGTAGAATATGAAGCTCTGATCGTAGGATTAAGAATCGCCAAAGAATTGGAAGCAGATCATGTGTAGATTTACAGTGATTCATAGCTAGTAGTGGAACAGGTCAATGGTACTTATGAAGCCCGAAAAGGAAGTATGAAAAAGTATTTAGACAAGGTGAAGAGTTTGATCTCAGCCTTCAGTAGCTTCAACATTCAGTAGATTTTAAGAACAGAAAATATAAGGGCCAACCTTTTGTCCAAGTTGGCTACACTAGCTTCAAATGAGTTGTCAAAGGAGATCTTCTTCAAAGTTCTACAATACCCAAGTTCAGAGGAATCTTAAATAGTAATGCAAGTCGACCATGAGCCTAGCTGATTTTGTATCTTAAAGATGGTATTCTCTCCAGAGATCCTAAAGAAGCTCGAAAGTTGAGAAATCAAGCCTCCCATTATGTTGTATATGAGAATAAATTGTACAAGAGGTCATTTTTCTTACCACTTCTCAAACGTCTCTGACCTTCTGAAGTTGGTTATGCATTGAAGAAAATTCATGAAGGAATATGTGGATCTTTGTATTACAAATTACTTTGGTAAGGATATTATTAACCGATTATGCAATAGGATGCCATAGAATATATAAGGAAATGTGATTGGTGTCAAAGAAACGCCAACATTCAGAGACAACTAGCTTCACAGCTTATATTCTTAAGCGCTTCTTAGCCATTTGCATAATAGGGGATGGACATATTTGGGCTCTTTTTCATGGTAATTGGACAACGAAAATTTTTTTAGTGGTAGACTATTTCGTCAAATGGGTTGAGGTTGAACCCCTGGCAAAGATCACCGAAGTTAAAATGTAGGACTTCATTTGAAAATTGATAGTTTGCAGATTTGGCCTACCTCAGATCCTCATTACTGATAATGGACACCAATTTGCAGGAGCAAAATTTGCTGAGTTTGATGAGTATCTGAATATCTTCCATCATTTTACTTCTGTAGCTCATCTCTAAACCAATAGTGAGGTTAAGGTAACTAATAAAACTTTATCATAGAGGATAAAGGCAAGGCTTGAAAGGGCAAAAGAAACTTGGATGGATGAACTTTATCATATTCTCTGGGCTTATAGAATCACTTAAAGATTACCAACTGGAAAGACTTCATTTACTTTAACTTTTGGAATAGGAGCAGTCATCCCAGTTGAACTTGGACTTCCTTCGATGCGAGTCAAAGTCTTCAATGAATAGAATAACTCACAGAACTTCAGAGTAAATCTTGATCTGTTCGAAAAAAATAAGAAAGAGCTCAAATTTAGATAGCAGCCTACAGGCAGAAAGTGACTCAGTATTATAATTTCAAAATCAAGAGCACAATATTCAAGGTTGGAGTCTTGGTGCTACAATGAGCAGACATCTCATAGCCACAAAAAATAAGAAAAGTTTATCCCAAACTGGGAAGGCCCCTATGAGGTTGTGAAAATCATCCGATCAGAAGTTTATTATTTGAAGGAGCTTGGAGGAGCTACATTCCCGCAACCTTGAAACTCAGAAAATTTATGAATGTATTATCAATAACTTTATTCCAATAAAATTTTCTTACTTTAACATTCTTATCTTTGGTGCAAAACTATGCGATAGTAGGAAATTACTCAACCAAACTTCGTTGCTAAATAAAGTAGAAGGCCTCCGATTATTTAAGACAAGAGGTTAACCTCGTCCAAGCAAGGAAGAAGGCCTTCGGTTATCTAAAATAGAAGGTTAACCTCGTCCGAGCGAGGGTGAAGGCATCCAGTCATCTAAGAAAGGAGGCGAGGGAGAAGGCATCTGGTTCTTAAATATGAGGTAATGGAGAAAGGCCCTCTTAATGGCCATTTTGTGCTCCGATAATCTTATTAGGAATAGGAGATGGACCTCGTCCTAACAAAGATAATAGCCAACCATGTTGGAAATAAGAGGAGGATCTTGTCCTGATGTGGATGACAACCCTCACGAGGGATATGGGTACCCCCAATTTCTAAACTAGAAGGAACTAATTTCTAAACCTAACCAAAGGTCTTTGTTCACAGACAAGAAGAACAGACCTACAAAATGACAGATCGAGATCATCATTTCAAAACAACATTACCATCGAAAATAGCATAGAATATGAAATTCTACGATCATTCAATTAGGATAAGAAAGTGGAGAAGGAATAGAAGGAATATTATTTCATTCAAATAGATTTCATTACAAGTAGAGGTTTGTAAGATCGATTACAAAAGAAAAAAAAAAAAAAGAAGAGACAAAGTCCT
The DNA here is from genome assembly GCA_006176705.1 of Cocos nucifera. Classification (NCBI taxonomy): domain Eukaryota; kingdom Viridiplantae; phylum Streptophyta; class Magnoliopsida; order Arecales; family Arecaceae; genus Cocos; species Cocos nucifera. Next base: position 40,060 of record QRFJ01000236.1, on the reverse strand, counting down.
ACTTGGACTCGAACTTCAGACTTCCGCCCCCAGCCAGCATGAGGGAATGCTTTAAATCTTTCACCTTCTCCTCGAGTTTTTGCCTCACTGCTAAACTCTTGCTCAATTTCTAAGACCTATGGAAGTCTTCTTCAGCCTCCCTCAGCTTTTTCCTTAGAACGATTGATTCAGCCTCTGCATCTTTCATGACATCTTGTCGATAAATCATTTATATTTTCAGTTGCTGTAGCTCAGTCTTCTCTTTTTTATATAGTTTGGAAAGAGTTTTCATGGTCCTCCTCAGGGAATCAATTTTTTCTGAATCTCTATTCAAACCAGCTTGAGCCCTATTTGCCAATCGCTTTTGAAGTTGCGCAATTTCTTCATTAGCTCTCCGAACCATCCGTTGGAGCTCGATAATTTGATTGCTCTAGCTGAGCGCATAACTCTTATTCGAGTCCTCAATCGCATGCAATTGGTTCTAAAGTTTCGAAAACCTCTTGGATCAGTCCCAGCCATACTCTTCTCGGTTGGTGGACCATGTCGAGCTCCGCTCCAGAAGATAGATCTTCTCCTTCGCCGCTTTGAGTTCAACTTCAAGAGAATTGATCTTCACGATCAACGTCCAGGATTTTTCACTGGCATGCTTTCTAATCTCATCAAGCTCTTCCTTCAGATGGTTCTTTTTAACAGTATATTCCTTAAAGTCCTTTTTATAAGCTTGGCACAAACGATTGATTTTAAGCATGACCTCCGCATAATTCTTCTTAGATTTCTGAAGTTCACCCTCTATCTTCTTCAACTTTTTGGTAAGATGATGAACTTTCCTCTTTAAATTTTTAATATGAGTTTTCAAAGGAATACCCTAAGGTAGGGGCTCTGCTGTTAGATATGTGTGCCTAAGAAATCAGATTTGGCTGACACTTGTAATACACTTCTAGAAGCAAAATTATAATTTTAATTATAAATAATAAAAGAGTTATTTTCTATCACAAATGTGTATTTAGTATCTATGATACATCCCTTGAGTTAATGGTAATGATAATTCATATTTTCAAGAGTTGAAAATTTAAGACATGAATTTTCATTTATTAACTCATAAAAGGCTCCTGACCGTAGGATCGTCATGAGGATGGTGATTGATCCAAAAGGTTAGTGTACAATCGCTTCTTCATAGTAGATGAGTCTTAAGTCTACGGTATAGAGACACCGGAGCGAGAGTATAGGTATTCGTTAGAGAATGAGGGTACTAAGCGTGACCACCTCGAGTAGTCATAAGGAAGTCTACCTTCTCATCGATGACTGACTCGAAGCTGTAGTGGTGTGTCTGGTTCTTTGACCTGAGGTGCATCGACAGTTCACCTTGAGGGTGTTATAGTTTGACTACACCATGACTTGGTCTCCTAGCCATTCGAAATCCTGAGGTGTATGTTGGCTATAGCATGTTCATTGTAGAAATTGGATTGCACCAAGATGGAATCTATCTACCTTGATGGATGAGGAGCAGCCCTATGATGATCATGAGAATCAAGTCCATAAGCCCATGGCCATGGTAGAGAGTGAAAATAATAGAAAGAGTTTCTATTAAGATTTTCACATCGGAGTTGAATCGAATGATTAAATCATATGATAGAAATTAGGGTTTGACGAGTTCACCTTAACCCTAATCTGATCGGGGCTCAAGATAGAAGAACTTAATCACACAGGTAGCTAAATCAAGAGGTTCATTTTTAGTTTTGATGGATTTTCCATCATATACTGCTAGGTGTCACTGGTAGGATTTTGGGAGCAATTAGAATGATTTAGATGATCGATCATTCTAGTTGTCTGAATCAGAAGAGTTCTGATCCATCGAAAGGAGTTTCGATGATGTCGATGATGGAGATCATGACATATCCCATTACCATATAGAATTGAATCTAACTTGGATCACACAAATAAGGATTTGGATCTGGATATCATCAATTGGACTAACCCAGTTCAATTGATTTGAATTAGATTCAATTAGGTTCAAGAAAATCGTGCTAGCACATGATTGAGCCTAACATTCTCCTTCTATTCTATCATTAAAAGTTGTCTCGACTGAGCCAAATGATATTTGTGCTCACTCAGGTACCTTTATCCTGATCTGACTGGAAACTTGTCCAAGTCAGAAAAGGGTTGTCTTAATTTATGAGATAAATTTAAGACAACACCCACCATTTTTTGTCACCTGCTAATTCTTGTCCTTTGACTTTAGTCAAACATTGATCCTTTGATCCTTGGACATCTGTCCATGTGTCATGCACTTATTGGAGAGCAGATAGGGGTTTGTCCCCTTCTTTACTAAATTTTAGAAAGAAGGGGGTGCACATGCTCAGGATGGCGTGCACCCATGGATAGGGACGCTTGGAGTCCCATGCGGATGGGACTCCAAGGTTGCTTCTTGGATTCAACTTAGATGCCCCCTAGCCATAGACTTTGACCAGTCTTAGGCGCCATCTAAGGAATGAATCCTATGGGTCTCTCATCTGATTGGATCAGGTGATGTCATCTCCACCAATCAGATTTAGATCTGATTGCACAAAGCAACGTGATTGGTCCGGGATGACGTGCAGCACTGCATGGCGCAGCATAGGTCTATAAATAAACCCTATCTATGCGCCCACTTTAGAGCAAGCTCCTTTCCTTAGCCATGCCCCAAGGCTACCCCTCTCCCTCCTCCATGCCATCCATCTGATCCCTCTCTCTCCTCTCCATGCCCAAGGAAAGTTGGGCCTTCAGTTTAGTGCGAGTCCAGGCAAGAAAAGGCAGATGAGAAAAGGAAGAAGGCAGCACTGCTGCAGAGATAACGATGGGTAGATTTTCAGAAAGGAGTTTTGAAGATCCTCCAAATCAGATCCATATCTTGATTTTTGAAGATAGTGATAAAGAAAAAAAAGATCTCCAGATCCAATCCCGAGTGGATACTGATTAGAGGCCAGGCATTTGCGTGGCTAGATCCAAAACCTCAGGTAATTCAGGCAGGATCATCAAAGGATAATCAGAATTATCCTAGCAAATCAAGGTAATATTAATTTAAATTTAATTTAATTTAATTTTTTTATTTATAAAGTCATAAAATTAGATCTGAAAAAGTGTCAGATCGGATTTGGAATCTAAGAGAAAATTTTTGAAATATGCCTCTCGATCCAATCAGATCTTGAACGAACCTGATTAGGAAAATTTGGATTTTTTCTTCAACTGGTATCAGAGTCAGGTTGCTTATAAAATTTATTTAGATCTGATTTAATCTGATAAATTAGTAATTTTAGATATCACATGAGATGTGATTAGATCTAAAATCAGAAAAATTAAAAAATTAAAATTAATTAATCTAGATCTAAAATGTATGAGATACATAACTAGACTAGGAATAGAATTATTCTATGTGTAGTCTAGTATAATCATAATTTTTATTTAATTAATTATGATTTTGAGATCTATTTATTTACTATTTTTTGATCTTATAAATATTATAATCAGATCTAAAAATAAAAAATAAATTAAATTTAATTTGTTCATATGAGATATGATAGTTGCATGTTTAGACTAGTTGTAAAATAGTTCTACAAAAGGTCTAGATTAAATTTTATTTGATGTGATCAAATTTAAATTTAATTTTTTAAATGATTATGAGATAATTTAGATCTAAAAAATATGCATGATATGATACATGAGATGTATGCAAAACATGTTTTAATTAGATCAATTTTTATATGAGATATATGCTTAGATCTAATTAGTTTTGTAGATTAGTCATATTTTTGATTAAGGCATTCTCCTTGGCCGTCCGGTCATAAGAATAAAGTAGGATTTAAAGATCCCTCTCCTTCCATTCGATGGGGTGTTCTTATGATGTGTAGGGGTGCTGTGCGTTCGTCCTTAATCAAAAATTGAAAACTTATTTTTTGCAAAATCCTAGATCCTGAAATCCTAGGATCTTATTTACATGTTTTGTTTAAGAACCCTAAACTTAATTAAGAATTAAGATTATGAAACATATTAGGTCTAAAATTGAGAATTTTTAGATCTAAGATATGTTCATAAAATTGGGTTCGGACTTGGATAGCTTAATTAGGTCTAAGCGGTTGATCAAACTGAATCAAGAGTTGGTTAGATAGGATCAACAGTGCTTAAATTGATCAGTCTAATAGGATTAAGTCTGGATCAAGATCGAGTCACGTGAGTGATCGATCAAGTTAAGACCTAATTAGACTCAGTGGTTAGAGTCTGGATTGTAGGCTAACCTGATTGGTTTTGGCTCAACAATTTGGTGTCTAAGGTAAGTTTGGTACATACGACCAATTGATTTTTAATTGGGAGCTACTCAACTCGAATACGTTCTTATCGAGTTAATGGCATATCCCTTCCACTGGTCTCACTTACTTGGCCATGTTTGTTGGCTCAGTTCTGATCTGAGGTGGTCAATAATCCGAGCTAACCCATGCCACTAGGTTAGTCATAATGGTTATGACTATGTCAAGTCTAGTTTAATGAGACCTAAATCAAATCTTTCTTAAGAAAAGATTAAGTCTAAGGTCTTCCACCATTGTAGATGTGCGGGCCCTTTCTGGGGTTGATTGTTCTCGGCTGGTTACAGTGGCTCAGTTACATCAGAAAGATGCAACCATGTCTATTAGGCATTGGATGCTACAGGTTGGAGGATGGATTGGGCTCAATATTTCAGATACGGTGAGAGACTCAATTAGGAATTCAATCTATGCAAATGGTGGGTCTGACTTAACTAAGAAGTGGATCAATATTTCAGGCATGGTGAGATTTATGAATTAGAGACCAAGTTTGAGTGCATCATGATTAGAGAATCATTGAACAAGAGTTGTTCACTCATCAGCTAACCCATCACCAATAAATATTAGGTGAGGTGATGAGTAAGTTGGTGGAACTGCACCACCCACTTGAAATCAGTAATCGTGGAGATTTTTGCATCTCTACAAAGAAAGTGTAGAGATCCAAGAAAATAGTGGAAGCTAATTTATTTAAAAATAAAATTTTTAAATAAATTAGTTAAGTCTTAATTACAATATCTAACTAGAAACTTTGACTCTCTACAGAAAAATATCTGTATTCAACCCATTAGCACGAATCCTAGATATCCATAGACTGATCGGATCAAATTACAAAGATTGGCTTTGAAACTTCAAAATCATTTTGGATTTCGAGAAGTTAACTCATATACTGAATCAGGATCCTCCCACCTTACCAGCTCATCCATCCGTTGAGTAGAGAGCGTTTTTGGATAAGTGGACAGACGATGATAACAAGGCCAGATACTATATGTTGGGCTCGATGTCTGATGAACTTTAGCGCCAATATAAAGATATCAAGACTGCTCGCCAAATATTGGCTCACCTACAGGAGATGTTTGGTTAATAGAGTCGTGCAGCTAAGTATCAAGTCACTAAACAACTATTCAAGACTAAGATGCGTGATGGGCAGTCAGTCCAAGATCATTGTCTGATGATGATTAAGGACTTGGAAGAGCTTGAGAAGCTCGGAGTGAGGTTGGACTTGGATCTGCAGAATGATATAACTCTGCAATCCTTGACTGATGCGTATGGGCAATTCATCATGAACTACCATATGCATAAACTTCAAAATTTTTTGGCCGAACTTATGAATATGTTTGGTTATCGCTGAGCTTTTCATGAAAGGTTCTAAAGGCTCAGTACTTGCTATGGAACGAACTTCTTCCAAGAGAAAGTCTTTTGAAAAGAAGAAGAAGTCTGCAAAAAGCAGAAGATGGAAGGAGGAAAGAAGAAAAAGGCAGAGCTGAAGAAGGCCGCTGACAAAGAAAAGTGTTTTCATTATAACAATAATGGCCACTGAAAGCGAAACTGCCCTACATACCTAGTCACCCTGAAGAATAAGGAGGCAGGTCCTTTTGGAGGTATGCTCGTTACTGAGTCTAACCTTATGATTTCTTCCGCATCCAGTTGGGTGCTTGACTCTGGTTTTAGTGCTCACTTGTGCACTTCTATGCAGGATCTTGAGGATAGCAGAAGGCTGAGGGATGGTGAGATGATCCTATGTGTCGAAAATGAAGCAAGAGTTGCTGCCGTGGTCGTGGGAACATACCCTCTTCGACTACCATCTGGTTTAGACTTAGTGTTAAAAGACTGTTATTATGTACCTACAGCAAGCAGAAATTTGATTTCTGTTTCTTGCCTTGCATTAGAAGGCTATGTAATTAGTTTTCTTAAGGACCATTGTAATATTCTTTATGAAAGAAGTAAAATTGTAAGTGGTTTTCTTATTAACGGTCTTTATCAGTTACATATTGATGTATCTATTTTTAATAACAAGTAAAATGTGAATACCATGAAACGACCTAGGAATAGTCCAAACGGTAGGTATCTATGGCACCTAAGACTATATCATATAGCAGAAGATAGTGTTAATAAATTGAAGAAAATCGGGCTATTGAGTCCATTGACTTTCGAGTGATATCCAATTTGCGAATCTTGTCTTCATGGTAAAATGACTAAGCTCCCTTTTGTAGGACATAGAAAAAGGGCCACGGATCTTCTTTCCTTAGTACATACTGATATGTGCGGCCCATTTGATGTGCCGGTTAGAGGTAACTTTATCTACTTCATAATCTTTATAGATGATTTATCTAGGTATGGGTATGTGTATCTTATGAGACATATCTGAAGCTTTTGAAAAGTTCAAAAAATTCGGACATGAAGTGAAAAAATAAATTAGAAAATCCATTAAGATTCTTCAATCAGATCGAGGAGGTGAATACCTTAGTCAAAAATTTTTGGACTATCTTAAGAAAAATGGCATAGTCTCTCAATGGACTCCACCTAGAACATCTCAACTCAACGGAATTTCAGAATGGAAGAATCGGATCCTATTAGATATGGTCCAATCCATGATGAGCTTCACAGACCTTCCTAATTTTCTTTGGGGACACTATTTGTTAACTGCAACATACTTACTGAATAGGGTTTCTTCTAAAATCGTTTCTACCACACCATATGAGATATGGCATGGTAAGAAACCAAGTTTGAGTCATCTCAGAATTTGGGATTGTCCCACTCATGTCAAAAGACAACAAGTGGACAAGTTAGACTTTAGGTCCTTTAAAGCTCGATTTATAAGATATCCTAAAGAGTCATTAGAAAATTATTTCTACATTTCAGAAGATCACAATGTGATTGTGAGTCGACATGCCATCTTTCTTGAAAAATAGTTTATTCAAGATAGCGACATTGAAAAGTAGATCAAGCTCGAGAAGAAAGTCTCACAAGAGCAACGAGCTAAGGACCAAATGAAACCAAATCAGGTTAAGCCAATCCATTCATTACCTCCTCCACCTCGTAGATCGAAAAGGGTTTTCCATCTCTCTGAGAGGTACTTAGGTACTATTTCAGAGAAAGTAGAGAAAATATTCCTCGTAGGTAATGGAGTTCATGGTGATGATCCCAAAACCTATAACGAGGCGATATCAGATATCGACTCTGAGAAATGGTTAGAGGCAATGAAGTCAGAAATTAATTCGATGCACTCAAACCAAGTCTGGACCTTGGTAGATCCATCAGAAGATATAGTACCTATTGGATGTAAATGGATCTAAAAGAGAAAGATTGGTGCAGATGAAAATGTGGAGATATTCAAAGCTAGATTAGTGGCAAAAGGTTATAGTCAACGTGAAGGCATTGACTATCAGGATACCTTTTCGTCAGTAGCTATGCTAAAATCCATCTGCACATTGCTTGCTGTTGCAGCCTATTTCGATTATAAAATATGGCAAATGGACATGAAAATGATGTTCTTAAATGGATATCTTGAGGAAGATATCTATATGGAACAGTCGCTAAGTTTCACATCTGATGATGATGATCATAAGGTATGCAAGCTGCAAAGGTCCATATATGGACTTCAGCAAGCATCTCGAAGTTGGAACACTCATTTTAATGATATAATCAAATTGTTTGATTTCATCAAAAATGAGAAGAAGCTACATGTCTTCAAAAAGATTAGTGGGAGCACTGTTGTCTTTCTCGTATTGTACGTGGATGACATCCACCTTATTGGAAATGATATTTTCATGTTGACCACAGTTAAAATGTGGTTATCTAAAGAATTCTCCATGAAAGACCTTGGAGAAGCATCCTTTATTCTAAGAATTAAGATCTATAGAGATAGACCAAATGGGATGCTAGGACTCATAGAAAATGTGCATAGAGGAAGTGCTAAAGAGGTTTAGCATGGAAAACTCTAAGAGGGGTTTAGTACCCTTCAGACATGGCATTCATCTTTCCAAGAAGATATGCCTTAGTACATCTGAGGAAATAAAACCATGAGTAAGATTCCTTATGCTTCAGTAATAGGGAGCCTCATGTATGTCATGTTATGTACACGACCTGATATAGCCCATGCTGTGAGTGTCACGATCAGATATCAGTCGAATCCAGGTGAAGAATACTGGACTTTTGTGAAATGTATCCTTAAGTACTTGAGAAGAACTAAGAATATGTTGTTGGTATTTGGTAATGGAGAACTCCAAGTCCAGGGGTATACAGACTCGGATTTTATATCCGATGTAGATAATCGAAAGTCGACATCTGAGAGTCTATTTGTGTGTAATGATGGAGCTATCAGTTGAAAAATTTTCAAGCAGACAGTAATAGCAGATTCCACCATGAAAGCAGAATACGTCGCTGCATTAGAAGCTGCAAAGAAGGTATTCTGGTACAAGAAGTTTGCCATAGAGATCGGAGTGATGCCATCAGATGTCATTCCTCTGTATTACGACAACAATGACGCCATAGCCCTTACTAAGGAGCCGAAGTCTTACCAAAAATTCAAGCACATTGAGCGGCAATATCATCTCATCCACGATTATCTCGAAAAGGGTTACGTCGAGGTCAAGAGAGTCGACTCTGCAAACAATGCGATGGACCCACTTACAAAGTCGTTGGGCCAGCAGAAGATCGAAGCCCACCTTGAGAAGATGGAACTTAGATTTGTAGCTAATTAGCTTTAGGTTAAGTGGGAGTTTGTTAGATATGTGTGTCCAAGAAGTCAGAATTGGCTGACACTTGTAATACACTTTTAGGGGCAAAATTATAATTTTGATTATAAATAACAAAAGAATTATTTTCTATCATAAATATATATTTAGTGTCTATGATACATTTCTTGGGTTAATGGTAATGATAATTCATATTTTCAAGAGTTGAAAATTTAAGACAAAAATTTTTATTTATTAACTTATAAAAGGCTCTTGACCATAGGATCGTCATGAGGATGGTGATTGATCCGAAAGGTTAGTGTACAATCGCTTCTTCATAGTAAATGATTCTTGAGTCTATGATGTAGAGACACTGGAGCGAGAGTACAGGTACTCGTTAGAGAATGAGGGTACTGAGCATGACCACCTCAAATAGTCATAAGAAAGTCTACCTTCTCATCGATGACTGACTTGAAGCTACAATGGTGTGTCTGGTTCTTTAACCTGAGGTGCATTGACAGTTCATTTTGAGGGTGTTATAGTTTAACTACACCATGACTCGGTCTCCTAGCCATTCAAAATTCTGGGATGTATGTTGGCTATAGCATATTCATTATAGGAATTGGATTGCACCAAGATGGAATTTATCTACCTCGATGGATAAGGAGCAGTCCTATGATGATCATGAGAATTAAGTCCATAAGCCCATGGCCATGGTAGAGAGTGAAATAATAGAAAGAGTTTCTATTAAGATTTTCACATCGGACTTGAATCAAATGATTAAATCATATGATAGAAATTAGGGTTTGACGAGTTCACATTAACCCTAATCTGATCGAGGCTCAAGATAAAAGAACTTAATCACATAGGTAATTGCACCAAGAGGTTCATTATCAGTTTTGATGAGTTGCCATCATATACTGCTAAATGTCACTGATGAATTTTGGAAGCAATTAGAATGATTTAGATAATCGATCATTCTAGTTATCTGAATCAGAAGAGTTCTGATCCATCGAAAGAAGTTTCGATGATGTCGATGATGAAGATCACGACATATCCCATTATCATATAGAATTGAACCTAACTGGATCATACAAATAAGGGTTTGGATCTAGATATCATCAATTGGACTAATCCTGTTCAATTGATTTGAATTAGATTTAATTAGGTTTAAGAAAATCATGCTAGCATACGATTGAGCCTAACGTTCTCCTATTATCATTAAAAGTTATCTCGACTGAGCTAAATGTGTTTGTGCTCACTCAGGTACCTTTACCTAGTCTGACTGGAGCTTGTCTAGGTCAGAAAAGGGTTATCTTAATTTATGAGATAAATTTGAGACAACACCTGCTATTTTTCATCATCTGCTAATTCTTATTCTTTGACTTTGGTCAAACATTGACCTTTGACCCTTGGACATCTGCCCATGTGTCATGCACTTATTAGAGAGCAGATAGAAGCTTGTCCCTTTACTGAATTTTGGAAAGGAGGGGGTGCATGCCTAGGATGGCGTGCGCCCATGGATAGGGATGCTTGGAGTCCCATGTGGATGGGACTCCAGGTTACTTCTTGGATTCAACTTAAATGACCCCTAGCCATAGACTTTGACCAGTCTTAAGTGCCATCTAAGGATGAATCTATGGGGCTCTCATCTGATTAGATCAGGTGATGTCATCCCACCAATCAAATTTAGATCTAATTGCATGAAGCAGCGTGATTGGCTAGGATGATGTGGCACTGCATGGTGCAGCAGGGTCTATAAATAAACCCTATCTGTGCCCCACTTTAAGAGAGCTTTTCCTAGCCATATCCCACGGCTGCCCCTCTCCCTCCTCCACGCCATCTTCTGATCCTCTCTCTGCTCTCCACGCCCAAGAGAAGTTGGGCTTCAGTTTGGTGCGATCCAGGCAAGAAAGGCTGACGAGAAAGGAAGAAGGTAGTACTGCTGCAGAGACGACAGCAGATCTTCGAAAGGAGTTTCAAAGATTCTCTAAATCAGATCCATATCTAATTTTTGGAGAAGTGATAAAAAAGAAGAAGATCTTCAGATCCAGTTTGAGTAGATACCAATAGAGGTCAGGCACTTATATGGTTAGATCCAGAATCTCAGGCAATCAGTAGGATCATCAAAGGATAATCGGATTATCCAGCAAATAAGATAACATTAATTTAGATTTAATTTAATTTAATTTTTTTTATTAGATCATAAAATCAGATCTGAAAAGTGTCAGATCTGATTTCAATTTAAGAGAAAATTTTTGAAATATGCCTCTCGATCCAATCAGATTGGAACAAACCTGACTAAAAAAATCTGATTTTTCCTTCATCTGCTTCGACTGAAGACTGCATTTAATGTATAAAAATATTACGACACAAAGGTATGGCAAAGAAAAGAAATTCACTTTTATTAATCAAAATATTTTAAGTACATGAAGGATAAAAGAAAAAGATACAACTAGTGGAGGCCGCTAATCTCCGAAGGGGGAACAACAAAAGAATTAGATGTGGCCCTAGTAGGGGTCGGCCTTTCAGTAGGTGCAGCCACAAATTTGGTGGGAGAAAGTTCAGCACTGCAGTTGAAGGTCTTGCTTCATCGTCGCTAAGACCCTCTACCAAAAAGTTGAGGTCCATCTCTAGAAACTTTTCTATGATCCTCCTCTGACAGAGCTCTAAGGAAGGTCTCTTGGGCAAAAGCTATCTTGATATCCTTCATCATCTTTGAAGACTTGAAGGATTTGATGGCTCGCTCCTTCTCCAAACCAACCTCCTCCTCAACCTACTTCTGTTTATTCTCCTCCAGGATCAAGGCAACCTTCAGTTCCGTCGATGCTTGTTCTTATTTTCGAAGTGCTTCTTGAAGGCGCCCGGCCTCAGTAGAGTAAGCCTCTCTCAAGCGCTCAACCTCGACTTGGGCATTCTTAGCCTCCGCCTAGGCTTCCTTAATGGCTTTTGAAGTCTCGATTTTACGAAGGTTCAGTACCTCCGCATGAGTGTACAGATGATGTCCCAGCTGCAAATGATAAAATATAAGTTGCGGTTGCGGGTTTATTAATATTTAACCAAGCTCAAAGGAAAGATTGATTACATCAAGGAAAGCTGTGTAAGAATATCTTATTCTCTCCTCATCATCTATGTGAATCATCCTCTCAAGAAGGTATGAAAGGACACTACCTTCCATCAGGGGTTGGACGACCTTGCTCCAAGTTGGAGCTATTGTTGCTGCCAAACTCTCTAGTGCTCCTCCTGACTCTTCTAGCGGTGGCCTTCTTTCTCTTCTCCACCACTCTCCCCCGCTCGGGAGGTGCAGAGGTAGCAGCTTCGTTGGGGGAAGTTGAGCTTGGTGCAACTACAGCGATTTCTGGAGAAGGAGCGGCCTAAGTCGGCATGGTCAAGCTTGGATCTTCAACCCTCGCTCGCTTCGACTTCCTTGAAGAATCGCTCTTTCTTTTGAGAGCTTTGATTCCTTTTGTTAACCGGTCCAATTTTTCTGGAGTTATCTCTATGGTAGTAAAAAAAAAACTAGAGTTAGAAGAAAGGACAAAGCATAGCTAATAAGATGTAAAAGTATACCTACTGAGGGTACTTAAGCCGAGGTTGAATAAAGTCTAATCTTTTAGCAAATTGGATAGTAGAGGAGCTCGATAGTTTCTTAATTTATTAGCCAAGTCGAGGTTCTCTCTCTCCAACCCGAAAGCTCAGCGAATCAAATCTCTCAACCGGCCTAGCTAGAAAGTCCTAATTCTACAAAGGGACAGAAAATAAAATAAAAAATTTCTTCCAGTTATGGATGGAAGAAGGGGTGCCCTTAAGTAACCTCTTCTTGTCAAACTAGAGGGATATGTACCACCAATTTTTAGTGGTGGGATGATGTTTAAAGATGAAATAGTTACAAAATAAGAAAATAGTGGACTGGACCTCAATCAAAATGCAGAGAGAAAGAAATCTTATGATGAACCTAAATGAGTTCAGGACCATAGAGACAAAAGAAATATTCAGAAATCGAAAGGAAGCTACGATAAAAGGAGAAATTGAAACTCGAAATCCAACACGAAGAATTTCAACGTACCAACGAAAGTGACCCGGGAGAGGGGTGCAAGCTCGGTTTCTCGAACCAAGAAGCTTCAATTCATACTCCGAAGGAATTCCGTACTAGATTCTTATCAGTAAAAGCTTTTGGAATGCAAAGAGCAAGGAATAGTTTCGAGAATAAAGGTTGGACGAGGTGCTCCTACGGGTTTGGCAATTTCTCTAAGATCAGGATTTGACGAGCTTGGATGGGCTGGACTCCTAGAACTGAAAAATCAAGACACTTCGAAAGATATTTGGATTAAACTAAACTTGAAAAAACCTCCTAAAATCAAAAAAAATCGATAAAGAAATCGAAGAAGTTTTCAAAGAATAGTAAAGAAAAATACACTAGAGCAAATGCAGAAAAAGGATTAGGAGGCTAACCTAAATCAGTCAGAGATTTTAAGGAGACAATCAGAAAGATAGAAGGTGGATGGAAGAGATGTCGATGACCAAAGAAACCACGAAAGAGGATGACTGGGGTGCTTAGGCTGGAAGAAGACGAAGGATGGAAGAAGATGGAGAAGAAAAACATAGGCAAAAATAGCAAGTTGGGAAGAAGGTGTTTAAATAGTCAGAAAAGGTTAGAAGCGGTTATGATTGCAAACCTTCTCTGCCCAATCTTCATCTACCAAGTGTCTCGATCATCATGCTTGCAATTGACGTCTGATAAGGCATTTATGATGCCATATATGAAGCTCCACGCTGGAGAGAATTTCTAAAGCAAAAGTCTTTTCGAGTCATTTGATGTTAAGAAAACTTTGGTGCCAGCTCAAATACACCATGACTTTTCATCTTTCAAGAGTAGGAAGTTCGAAAAGAATTTTGGCAATCGCAGTTTTATACTTTTTTCATTCAAACTTTAAACTTGGGTATAAGAGAACAAGTGTTGGGGATAAAATACTCCTGTTGAAGTCCAATGAGATGTTCGATTTTAGTATAGCTCCATCTGAAGTTGTGGCAACCATGTCCGAACTTCAACCAAGCTATTTTTTAGCTTCAATCCAATTCAAGAAGGTCAGCCTTTAGATCTTATGCATCAGACGAATTTCTTAATATTGAGAAAAGCATCTTGAATTCTTCTATAATAAGCCCACAGCGAGGTTCAGAACGATGAATGGAGTTCAACGAGCCCAAGAACAGTTCAAATGGAATCCAGACGGAGAAGTTATGCGCGAAAGAAGGTTAGAGAAGAGTAGCCGATCTTTCGGCTCGCCGGAGGGATCCACCGACGATGCTGGACAGTGGCGGCACAGCCCAAAATCGGTCGTGCACGGCGGTGCTAGCCCAGCCGCGCATTGGGCTAGTTGGGCATGCGAGCGTGCACGGGGGGCACGCGTGGGCTGCATGGGAGCGGGCTATGCGAGCATCTTGCCCATGCGGTGGAGCACGGTCCACCATGGATCACCGACTCATGGGCACCCGCATGGACCAATTAGGCATTTTCAGACCATTTCGCATGGTCCATGGCACTATTCCATGGATCGATCACTGTCAGACGGCTCAGAGTAGAATCGGTCATGATTGAATGGCTGGGATTCGATCTGGCCTTGATATGGTGTGATGGCCCTCTTCTTTACACGATCCAACTGCTGGAAGAGCTCCCGATCACGATCTAATGGTTCGAGATCATTCCAAGCCTGATTAGGACTACTGTTGTACGATCCAATGGCCCAGGAGGGAGTCGGTCGTGATTAGATAGTCCAGATGCGATCTCGAGTGTGTTTAGGACTGGATTTTCTATTGGAATACTGTTTTTGAGTTTCTGGAGTCTATATAACTCGGATTGATGAACCATTTATTATGTTGAAAAGTTGGCAATGTTTCGAAGGTGTTGAAAGGCTTCTTGAGTATTTTCAGAGAGCTTTTGTAAGGATTTTGGGATTTCTTATTAAGAGACTCTTGTACAAGGGTTGAGTGGTAAGTTCTTCTTGTATTATTTGGTTTTCTCTCTTATAGTCAAGCTTTGCATGCCTTGTGGAGGCAAGCTCTTTGACTGATCCACGTACTTGGCTGCTTTCTTATTTTTATTTTCTTCTTTTTTCCTATCACAATTTACTGGTACTAGATTCTTAACAAGTGGTATCAGAGTAGTCGATATCCCAATAGATTGGTATCAGAGCAAGACAGTACTAGAGTGTAAATTGCGGTAGATGATAGAGATTGAAGGATATAGAGAAGACAAGTGTAATCAAGATGAAGATCAATAGGTTCGATGGGAAGGGCAATTTCTCCTTGTGGCAAGAAAGAATAAAGGATGTCCTCATCCAACATGGATTGATCGACGCTCTCTTATACGACGAGATGCCAGCTACCACAAAGGTGAAGGATTGGAAGCGGATCTAGATACAGACGGTGAGCACGATCTAGTTGTACTTAGCGGATGATGTGGTTATCCTTATGTTTGGCGAGACTTTTTCGAGAGCACTATAGTTGAAGCTTGAGAAGTTGTACATGGCGAAGTCGTTCACCAAAATGCTATTTCTTTGAAGACAATTCTACCAACTGCAGATGGATAAAGGCCAGAGTATGTAGCAGCATTTATCTAATTTTTAGAAGATCCTCACCAATCTCCTTAGCATTGGCAAAAAAGTTAAGGAGAAGATCAGGACGTTGGTCTTGCTAGCATCATTTTTTCTTCATATGAGTTCTTGGTGACTGCTCTTCTAGTGAAAAAGAGCACTATCAAGATGAACAAAGTCACCACAGCGATACTTCAGAACGAGATTCTCAGAAGAGAGAGAACCCAGCTTCGAGCTTAGATGGCGGTAGCTCAGCTTTGATGATTTTTAGAGGAGCAGAAGATAGTAGATGGAGCGGCAGAGGATCGCAAGGAGAACGATCCAGGTCCAAGACGAGGGATCTTAGTAAGATCAGATGCTACCAGTGCGATAAGTTGGAGCATCATGTCAGAGATTGCCCGTAGCTCAGGGATTGGACGAGGGCTAGTATAGCGATGGCCAGTAGCGAGTCAGAGGATGATGTCCTGAAAATATCTGATGAGGTATCTACTTCTTTTCTACAGTGGATTTTAGATTTTGCATGCACATATAATGTTTGTTGTAGAGAAGAGCAATTTGACTTCTTAGAGAGCAGTAAGGACAGTGTTTATCTGCCTGATGGATTGAGCTGTGCGATCAGAGGCATCAAAACAGTCAACTGGAGGACACATGATGGTGCAGTGAGGAGATTGGGGCCGGTTCAATACATACTCGATTTCAGATGGAATCTTATCTCACTGAACAGACTGGATTCAAAAGGCTACAGGTAGGTAGTTGGTGATGGAATCTTGAAGATCGTGCATGGTGATAAGATGATATTGGAGGAAAAGAAGAGGACAAGAGGATATTACTATCTGGTATGGAGCTCAGTGCGAGGTGGAGCTTCAAGAGCCAGAGGGAGTCCAGTGCGAGGTGGAGCTCTAGGTGGAGGTAAATTGGACACGAGATGGAAGACTCGAGAGGATAAGAGGCGACGTCATAGAGTAAAGTTTCTATTGCCATAGGAGATTTTTTTGAGCAGATCTTTAGTCAGAGTGGACACAGCCCATGCTGAAGGTGGGATCGAGCGGTCTGGCTCGACTCCCATGTTTGCCCATCCATGAGATAGTAGACATGCCCCAGGGCATGGGGTCGAGATGGATCACATGCTCTCAAAGATAGATAGAGGCAGAATATCAAGTCGAGGTGAAGGTTGTTGAAAAAAGCATCTCAAATTCTTTCATAATAAGCCCAGAACGAGGTTCAGGATGATGAATGGAATCCAACGAGCCAAAAAACAGTCCAAATAGAGTCTAGGCGGAGATGTTATGCACGAAAGAAGGTTAGAGTAGGATAGCCGATCTTCGGGCTTGTCGGAGGGACCCACCGACGGTGTCGGACGATGGCGGCGCTGCCTAAAATCGGCCACGGGTGGCAACGCTGGGCTGGCCACATGCGGTGATGCTGGGCTAGCCGCGTGCTGGACCGATCGAGCATGCGAGCACATGGGGGGCATGCATGGGCTGTGCGGGAGCCTAGCCCACAGCCCACATGATGAAGTGCGGTCCTGAAGTGAAAATCCTGATTTTTCAGATCATGTTCATTCAGATCTGATCGGATCAAGAGATATATTTCAAAATTTTTCTCTTTAATTTAGATCAGATCTGAGATGTTTCAGATCTGATTTTTATTATTTTAATAATAAAAATAAAATTTAGATAAATTAAATCAAATTTAATTTATCTTGAAGTAGGGTAATCCTATTATCCATTGATGATCTTGTAAGCAGCGGAAGGTTCTGAATCTAGCCACGCAAGTACCTGACCTCTATCGGTATTCACTCGAGTTGGATCTGGAGATCCTCTTCTTCTGTATCACATCTCCAAAAATCAGATCTGCATCTGATTTGGAGGATCTTCAAAACATCTTTCGAAGATCAGCAGTTGTCCTTTGCAGCAGTGCAGCCTTCTAGCTTTCTGATCGCCTTTCTCTTGTCTGGATTGCACCAACCAAGATCCCAAACTACTTTGGGCATGGAGAGGAGAGGGAGAAGATGGGCTTGGCGTGGAGGAGGAGAGAACCAACCAAGGGGCGTCGAAATTTTTAATTGCTTTTTGAGTTGGGCGCAGGGTCTTATTTATAGACTATGTGTGATCCAACTCCTCTTCTTCCCAACCAATCACAATTCTTTGTGAAATTAGATCTAAATCTGATTGGTGGGAATAAAGTTCCTTGGATTCCTCCTTAGATGGTGCCTAAGACCAGTGAAAGTTGATTCTTAGGAGAACTCTAATTGAAATCCAAAAAGGAGATGGAGTCCTATCCAACAAGGAACTCCTGGGCGCCTCCAGCTTGGGCACACGCCAAGGGTGGTGTGCGCCCTCCTCCTTGCCAGGTTCTGGCACGGGGACAAGCCCCCACCAGCTCTTCAATAGGTGCATGACATGTGGTCAAAAGTCAAAGTGTCAATGGTCAATATTTGACCAGTCAAAGGTCAGACTTTTGACCAAAGTCAAAGAACGAGAGAAATGGCAGGTGACCAAAAATGGCAGGTAATGTCTTACAAAATAAGACAACCTTTTCTGACTTGGACAACCTCCAGTCAGACCATATGAAGGCCTCTGATTGAGCACAAACTCCTTTGGCTCAGTCAGGACAACTTATTTATGATAGTAAAAGAAGAACGTTAGGTTCAATCGAGTGCTAGCACGATTTTCTTGAACCTAATTGAATCTCATTCAGATCAATTGAACTAGATCAGTTCAATTGATGATCACCAGATTCAAACCCTTATTTGTGTGTGACCCAGTTAGGTTCAGTTCTGTATGGTAATGGGATATGTCATGATCTCTATCATCGACATCATCGAAACTCCTTTCGATGGATCAGAACTCTTCTGATTCGAACAGCTAGAATGATCGATCATCTCTAAATCATTCTAATTGCTCCCAAAATCCACCAGTGACACCTAGCAGTATATGGTGGCAACCCATCAGAGCTGAATGCGAACCTCTTGGTGCAGCTACCTGTGTGATTAAGTTCTTCTATCTTGAGCCCCGATCAGATTAGGGTTAAGGTGAACTCGTCAAACCCTAGTCTCTGTCATATGATGTAATCATTCGATTCGAGTCCGATGTGAAAATCTAAATAGAAACTCTTTCTATTATTTCACTCTACCATGGCCATGGGCTTCTGGACTTGATTCTCATGATCATCATAGGGCTGCTCCTCTACCACCGAGGTAGATAGATTCCATCTTGATGCAATCCAGTTCCTACAATGAACATGCTATAGCCAACATACACCTCAGGGTTTCCATATGGCTAGGAGACCGAGTAATGGTGTAGTCAAACTATAACACCCTCAAGGTGAACTGCCGATGCACCTCAGGTCAAAGAACCAGACACACTACTGCAGCATCGAGTCAGTCATTGACGAGAAGGTAGACTTCCTAATGACTACTCGAGGTGGTCACGCTCAGTGCCCTCGTTCTCTAACGAGTACCTGTACTCTCGCTCCGGTGTCTCCACACCGTAGACTCAAGACTCATCTACTAAAGAGAAGCGATTGTACACCAACCTTCCGGATCAATCACCATCCTCGTGATGATCCTATGGTCGGAAAGCATTTTATGAGTTAATAATGATTATTCATGTCTTAAATTTTCAACTCTTGAAAATATGAATTATCATTACCATTAACTCAAAGGATGTATCACAGACACTAAATACACATATGTGATAGAAAATAACCCATTTTATTGATTTTAGTCAAAATTATAATTTTGCCCCCCTAGAAGTGTATTACAAGTGTCAGCCAATTCTGGCTTCTAGGGCACATATATCTAACAATCTCCCACTTGTCCTAAAGCCAATTGGCTACAAGTCTAAGTCCCATCTTCTCAAGGTGGGCTTCGATCTTCTGTTGGCCCAACGGCTTTGTAAGTGGGTCTGCCACATTATCTGTGGAGTTGACTCTCTTGACCTCGACGTAACCCTTCTCGAGGTAATCGCGGATGAGGTGGTATCGCCGCTCAATGTGCTTGGATTTTTGGTGAGACCTCGGCTCCTTAGCAAGGGCTATGGCGCCATTGTTGTCGCAGTATAGAGGAATGGCATCTGATGGCATTACTCCGATTTCTGCAGCAAACTTCTTGTACCAGAATGCTTCCTTCATAGCCTCTGATGCAGCGATATATTCTGCTTCCATGGTGGAATCTGCTATCACGATTTGCTTGAAACTCTTTCCAGCTGACAGCACCACCATTGCACACAAACAGACTCCCAGATGTCGACTTTCGATCATCTATATCGGACATGAAATCCGAGTCTGTGTATCCCTGGACTTGGAGTTCTCCGTTACCAAAGACCAACATCATATCCTTAGTTCTTCTCAAGTACTTAAGGATACATTTCACAGAAGTCCAGTGTTCTTCACCTGGATTTGACTGATATCTGCTTGTGACACTCACAGCATGGGCTATATCAGGTCGTGTACATAGCATGGCATACATGAGGCTCCCTATTGCAGAAGCATAAGGGATCTTGCTCATGCATTCTATTTCCTCAGGTGTGCTAGGGCACATCTTCTTGGAAAGATGAATACCATGTCTGAAGGGTATTAATCCCCTCTTAGAGTTTTCCATACTAAACCTCTTTAGTACTTCCTCTATGTACATCTTCTGTGAAAGTCCTAGCATCCTATTCGGTCTATCCCTATAGACCTTAATTCCTAGAATAAAGGATGCTTCACCTAGGTCTTTCATGGAGAATTCCTTGGACAACCATAATTTTTGACTGATGTCAACATGGGAATATCATTCCCAATAAGGAGGATGTCATCCACGTACAATACGAGGAAGACAACAGCGCTCCCACTGACCTTTTTGAAAACACATGGTTCCTCTTCATTTTTGATGAAACCAAACTTTTTGATCACATCATTGAAACGAGTGTTCCAGCTCCGAGATGCTTGCTTAAGTCCATATATGGACCTTTGCAGCTTGCAAACCTTGTGATCAGTATCACTGGATGTGAAACCTAGCGGCTGTTCCATATAGATATCTTCCTCAAGATATCCATTTAAGAATGCCGTTTTCACGTCCATTTGCCATATTTCATAATCGAAATAGGCTGCAACGGCAAGCAATGTGCGGATGGATTTTAGCATAGCCACTGGGAAAAGGTATCCTGATAGTCAATGCCTTCGCGTTGACTATAACCTTTTGCCACTAGTCTAGCCTTGAATGTCTCCACATTTTCCCATCTGCACCAATCTTTCTCTTGAAGATCCATTTACACCCAATAGGTACTATACCTTCTGGTGGATCTACCAAGGTCCAGACTTGGTTTGAGTGCATCGAGTCAATTTCTGACTGCATTGCCTCTAAGCCATTTCTCGGAGTCGATATCTGATATCGCCTCGTTGTAGGTTTTGGGATCATCACCATGAGCACCATTACCTACGAGGAACATTTCCTCTACTTCCTCTGAAATAATACCTAAGTATCTTTCAGGGGGACGGGAAAAACTCTTTCCGATCTACGAGGTGGAGGAGGTAGTGTTCTTATTGGCTCAACCTGATTTGGTTCCAATTGGTCCTTAGCTCGTTGTACTTGTGAGACTTTCTCATCAAGCTTAATCTGCTTTCCAATGCCGCTATCTTGAATAAACTATTTTTCAAGAAAGATGGCATGTCGACTCACAATCACATTGTGGTCTTCTGGAATGTAGAAATAGTATCCTAATGACTCTTTAGGATATCCTATGAATCGAGCTCTGAAAGGACCTAAACTCTAACTTGTCCGCTTGTTGTCTTTTGACATGAGCCGGACAACCCCAAATTCTGAGATGACTCAGACTTGGTTTCTTACCGTGCCATATCTCATACGGTGTGGTAGGAACGGTTTTTAGAGGAAAACCCTATTCAGTAGATAAAGATTGAAGTTAACAATGAATGTCCCCAAAGAAAATCAGGGAGGTCTGTGAAGCTCATCATGGATCGAACCATATCCAATAGAGTCCGATTTCTCCGTTCTGAAACTCCGTTGAGTTGAGGTGTTCCTGGTGGAGTCCATTGAGAGACTATGCCATTTTTCCTTGAGATAGTCTAGGAATTTTTGGCTAAGGTATTCACCTCCTCGATCTGATCGAAGAACCTTAATGGGTTTTTCAGTTTGTTTTTCTACTTCATGTCTGAATTCTTTGAACTTTTCAAAAGCTTCAGACTTGTGTCTCATAAGATACACATACCCATACCTAGACAGATCATCGGTAAAGGTAATGAAGTAGACAAAATTGCCTCTAGCCGGCACATCAAATGGGCCGCACACATCAGTATGTACTAGGGCAAGGAGATCTGTGGCCCTCTCCCCATGTCCAACAAAAGGGAGTTTAGTCATTTTGCCTTGAAGACAAGATTCACAAGTTGGATATGACTCGAAAGTCAATGGACTCAATAGCCCATTTTTCTCCAATTTGTTGATCCTATCTTCTGCTATATGACCTAATCTCAGGTGCCATAGATATCTGTCGTTTGGACTATCCCTAGGTCGTTTGGCATTCACGTTTTGCTCGATAGTTAGAACAGGTACATCAATATGTAGCTGATAAAGACCATTAATAAGGAAACCATTTGCAATTTTATTTCTTTCATAAAGAATGTTACAATGGTCCTTAAAGAAGGTAATCACATAGCCTTCTTGTGCTAAGCATGAAACAGAAATCAAATTCCTGCTAGCTGCAGGCACATAATAACAGTCTTTCAAAACTAAGTCTAAACCAGATGGTAATCGAAGAGGGTATGTTCCACCGGCTACTGCAGCAACTCTTGCTCCATTACCGATGCGTAGGATCATGTCTCCATCCCTCAGCCTCCTGCTATCCTCAAGACCCTGCATGAAAGTGCACAGATGAGCACTAGAACCAGAGTCAAGCACCCAACTGGATGCAGAAGAAACCGTAAGGTTAGACTCAATAACGAGCATACCTCCAGAAGGACCTTCCTTCTTGTTCTTTAGGGTGGCCAGGTAAGTAGGGCAGTTCCGCTTCCAATGGCCGTCGCTGTTGCAATGGAAACACTTTCCTTTGACATCGGCCTTTTTCTTCGGCTCTGCTTTCTTCTTCTTTGATCCTTCCACCTTTTGCTTTTTCACAGACTTCTTTTTCTTTCCATAAGACTTTCTTTTGGAAGAAGTCCGTTCCATAGCAAGAACTGAGCCTTTAGAACCTTTCATAGAAAGCTCAGCGGTAACCAGCATATTCATTAATTCGGCCAAGGAATTTTGAAGTTTATGCATGTGGTAATTCATGATGAATTGCCCATATGCATCAGTCAAGGATTGCAGAATAATATCGTTCTGCAGATCCAAGTCCAACTTCACACCGAGCTTCTCAAGCTCTTCCATGTCCTTGATCATTGTCAGACAGTGATCTTGGACTGACTGCCCATCACGCATCTTAGCCTTAAAAAGTCATTTCGTGACTTGATACTTTGGCTGCGCGACTCTGTTCACCAAACATCTCCTGCAGGTGAGCCAACATTTGGCGAGCAGTCCCGATATCTTCATGTTGGCGCTGGAGCTCATCAGACATCGAGCCCAACATGTAATATCTGGCCTTATTATCTTCGTCTATCCATTTTTTCCAGAGATGCTCTCTGTTCAGTGGATGGACGGGCTGGTAAGGTGGGAGGGTCCTGGTCCAATACATGGGTTAACTTCTCGGAACCCAAAATATTTTGTAGTTCCTGAGCCAATCTTTATAATTGGGTCCAGTCAGTCTATGTGTGTCCAGGATACGTGCCAATGGGTTGGACGCAGACATTTTTCTGTAGAGAGTCAAAGATTCTAGTTAGATACTGTAATTATGACTTGACCAATTTATTTAGAAATTTTATTTTTAAACAAATTAGCTCCCACTATTTTCTCGGATCCCTACACTCCCTCTGTAGAGATGCGAAAAATCTCCATGATTAATGATTTCTAGTGGGTGGTGCGGTCTCACCAACTGACTCATCACCTCACCTAACAGTTATTGGTGATG
Organism: Cocos nucifera; assembly: GCA_006176705.1. NCBI lineage: Eukaryota > Viridiplantae > Streptophyta > Magnoliopsida > Arecales > Arecaceae > Cocos > Cocos nucifera. The sequence continues at coordinate 16,487 of QRFJ01000236.1, read as the reverse complement.
GGTTAGCCAATGAGTGAACAACTCTTGTTCAATGATTCTCTAATCATGGTGCACCCAAACTTGGTCTCTAATTCATGAATCTCACCGTATCCGAAATATTGATCCACTCCTTAGTTAAGTCAGACCCACCATTTGCATAGACTGGGTTCCTAATTGAGTCTCTCACCGTATCCAAAATATTGAGCCCAACTCATCCTCCAGCCCATAGCATCCAATGCCTAATAGACATGGTTGCATCTTTTCGGTGCAACTGAGCCACTGTATCCAGCCGAGAACAATCAACCCCGGGAAGGGCCCGCACATCTACAATGGTGGAAGACCTCAGACTTAATCTTTTCTTAGGGAGAATTGATTCAGGTCTCATTAAACTAGACTTGTCATAGTCATAACAATTATGACTAACCTAGTGGCATGGGTTAGCTCGGATTATTGACCACCTCAGATCAGAACTGTGTCAACAGATATGGCCAGGTAAGTGAGACCGGTGGAAGGAATATGCCATTAACTCGTACAAGAATGCATTCAGGTCGAGTAGCTTCCAATTAAAAATCAGTCGTTCGTATGTGCCAAACTTACCTTAGACACCAAATTATTGAGTCAGAACCAATTGGGTTAGCCTACAATCCAGACTCTAACCTCTGAGCCTAATTAGGTCTTGCTTGATCGTGACTCGATCTTGACCCAGACTTAATCCTATTAGGCTGGTCAATTTAAGCATTGTTGATCCCATCTAACCAACTCTTGATTCGGTTTGATCAACCGCTTAGACCTAATTGAGCTACCCAAGCCCGAACCCAGTATTATGAATATGTCTTAGATCTGAAATTCTCAATTTTAGATCTAATTAATATTTCCATAATCTTAATTTTTAATTAAGTAGGGTTCATAAACAAAATATGCACAATAAATCCTAGGGTTTCAGGATCTAGGGTTTTGCAGAAAGTAAGTTTTGGATTTCTGATTAAGGACGAACACGCAGCACCCCTACACATCATAAGAACACCCCATCGAATGGGAAGAGAGGGCCTTTAAACCCTTCTTCATTCTTATGACCGGACGGCCAAGAGGAACGCCTTAATCAGGAACATGCAATACTACAAAACAGTTTTAGATCTATATCATATATCTCATATACAAATTAGATCTAATCATGGCATATTTTGCATACATCTCATGTATCGAATCATGCATATTTTTAGATCTAAATTATCTCATAATAATCTAAAAAATTAGATTTAAATTGATCTAATCAAAATAAATTCTAATCTAGATAATTATGTAGAACTATTCTACAACTAGTCTAGACATGCATCAATCATATCTCATATGATGTTTAAAATTAAATAATTTTTATTTGCTATTTTTTAGATGTTATTATAATAATTATAATATCAAAAAATAGTAAATAAATAGATCTAAAATATGATTTAATCAAATTAAATTAAAACATGCAAGACTATTCTATAGAACTATTCTATTTTAGAACTAGTCATGCATATTTTTCTAATCTTAGATCCAAATCATTTAATTTTAATTTTTTCTGATTTTAGATCTGATCACATCTCATGTGACATCTGAAAATCACTTATTTTCTAATTAAAATAAATTTAAAATCAGATCTAAATACTTTTAGAACCATTGGCTCTGATACCAGTTGAAGGGAAAATCCTGATTTCCCGGTCAGGTTCGTTCAGATCTGATCAGATCAAGAGATATATTTCAAAATTTTTTTTCTTTGATCTAATCAGATCTTGATATTTTAGATCTGAATTCTTATTATTTTAATAAATAAAATAAAATAAGATAAATTAAATCAAATTTAATTTACCTTGATTTGGGTAATCCTATTACCCTGTTGATGATCCTGATATGCAGCGGAAGGTTCTGGATCTAGCCACGCAAGCGCCTGGCCTCTACCGGTATCCACTCGGGCTTGGATCTGGAGATCCTCTTCTTCTCTATCATGTCTCCAAAAATCAGATCTGGATCTGATCTGGAGGATCTTCAAAACTCCTTTTGAAGATCAGCAGTCGTCCTTTGCAGCAGCGCAGCCTTCTAGCTTTTGATCGCCTTTCTCTTGATCTGGAATCGCACCAACCAAGATCCAAAACTACTTTTGGACGTGGAGAGAAGAGGGAGAAGATGGGCTTGGCATGGAGGAAGGAGGAGAGAGGCAGCCTTGGGGCAGTGGGAATTTTCAATTGCTTTTGAGTTGGGCGCAGGGTCTTATTTATAGACTATGCATGATCCAACTCCTCTTCTTCCCAACCAATCACAACCCTTTGTGAAATCAGATCTAAATCTGATTGGTGGGAATAGAGTCCCCTGGATTCCTCCTTAGAGGGTGCCTAAGACCAGTCAAAGTTGGTTCTTAGGAGTCTAATCCAAAAAGGAGATGGAGTCCTTGTCCAACAAGGACTCCTAGGCGACTCCTTGGCGTGTGCCCTCCTCCTTGCCAGGTTCTGGCAGGGGGACAAGCCCCCACCAGCTCTCCAATAGGTGCATGACACGTGGACAGAAGTCAAAGTGTCAATGGTCAATATTTGACCAGTCAAAGGTCAGACTTTTGACCAAAGTCAAAGGAATGAAGAAATGGCAGGTGACCAAAAATGGCAGGTATTGTCTTACAAAATAAGACAACCTTTTTTGACTTGGACAACTCCAGTCAGACCATAGTGAAGGCCTCTGATTGAGCACAAACTCCTTTGGCTCAGTCAGGACAACTTATTTATGATAGTAAAAGAAGAACGTTAGGTTCAATCGAGTGCTAGCACGATTTTCTTGAACCTAATTGAATCTCATTCAGATCAATTGAACTGGATCAGTTCAATTGATGATCACCAGATTCAAACCCTTATTTGTGTGACCCAGTTAGGTTCAGTTCTGTATGGTAATGGGATATGTCATGATCTCTATCATCGACATCATCGAAACTCCTTTCGATGGATCAGAACTCTTCTGATTCGAACAGCTAGAATGATCGATCATCTAAATCATTCTAATTGCTCCCAAAATCCACCAGTGACACCTAGCAGTATATGGTGGCAACCCATCAGAGCTGAATGCGAACCTCTTGGTGCAGCTACCTGTGTGATTAAGTTCTTCTATCTTGAGCCCCGATCAGATTAGGGTTAAGGTGAACTCGTCAAACCCTAGTCTCTGTCATATGATGTAATCATTCGATTCGAAGTCCGAATGTGAAAATCTAAATAGAAACTCTTTCTATTATTTCACTCTGCCATGGCCATGGACTTTTGGACTTGATTCTCATGATCATCATAGGGCTGCTCCTCTACCACCGAGGTAGATAGATTCCATCTTGATGCTATCCAGTTCCTACAATGAACATGCTATAGCCAACATACACCTCAGGGTTTTGAATATGGCTAGGAGATCGAGTTAATGGTGTAGTCAAACTATAACACCCTCAAGGTGAACTGTCGATGCACCTCAGGTCAAAGAACCAGACACACCACTGCAGCATCGAGTCAGTCATTGACGAGAAGGTAGACTTTCCTAATGACTACTCGAGGTGGTCACGCTCAGTGCCCTCGTTCTCTAACGAGTATCTGTACTCTCGCTCCGGTGTCTCCACACCATAGACTCAAGACTCATCTACTAAAGAGAAGCGATTGTATACCAACCTTCTGAATCAATCACCATCCTCGTGATGATCCTATGGTCGGAAGCATTTTATGAGTTAATAATGATTATTCATGTCTTAAATTTTTAGCTCTTGAAAATATCAATTATCATTACCATTAACTCAAAGGATGCATCACAGACACTAAATACACATATGTGATAGAAAATAATCCATTTTATTGATTTTAGTCAAAATTATAATTTTGCCCCTAGAAGTGTATTACAAGTGTCAGCCAATTCTGGCTTCTAGGACATATGTATCTAACAGGTCCACCATGGACCGTCAGCTCAGAGGCACCCGTGTAGACTAATTAGACATTTTCAGGCTATTTTGCATGGTCCACAGCACTATTTCATGGACCGATTGCGATTGGACGGCTCAGAGCAGAGCCGGTCATGATTGAATAGTTGGGATTCAATATAGCCTTGATCTAGCATGATGGCCCTCTTCTTTAAATGATCTGATGGCTAGGAGAGCTTTCGATTGTGATCTAACAGTTCGAGATTGATCCATGCCTGATTAGGACTGCTGTTGCATGATCCGACGGCCCAGAAGGGAGTCGATCGTGATCAGTCGGTCCAAATGTGATCTCAAATATGTTTAGGACTAGATTTTCTACTAAAATACTATTTTTTTAATTTTTTGAGTCTATATAACTTTGATTGACGAACTGTTTGTTGCATTGGAAAGCTGGCGATGTTTCGGAGGTGCTGAAATACTTCTTGAGAGTTTTTAGAAAGCTTTTATAGGATTTTGGGGGTTTCTTGTTGAAAAATTCTTGTACAAGGATTGAGTGGTAAGTTCTTCTTGTATTGTTTAGTTTTCTCTCTCATCGTGAAATTTTTTATGCTCCATGAAGGCGAGCTCTTGGACTGATCCACGTACTTGGCTGTTTATTTTTATTTTTTATTTTTTTTGTTGTAATTCATCGGTACTAGATCCTTAATAAGTGGTATCAGAGTAGCCGATATCCCAACACTTAATAGCAACCTTTAGCCCTCTTCCCATGACTATAGAATTTGTCAAAAATGCGCTAGATTTTGGCCAGACGAACTTGAACAGTGAAAAGAGTTGCCATTCAATTGATTCTGATTCTTGACTCAAGATGGACAGCAGGACTTTGAGTATTAAATTCCAACATCGTCCGATCTTGTTTGATGGCTGACCTTGAAGACGGTCGAATTCCTTCGCTACATAGTGTATATCATCAATTTGGCATCAAAGATCCCAGCCAATCGAACTCTTAAGAACAGCCAGAATGGCACTAGTGAAAAGCCATGAGTCTTGGCAATCATCCGTTCGGACTTTCGATCGATCTTGAATTCCTACTATCCCAGCCGAACTCTTTTAGGAGAGCCTGGCAGTAGTCCTCAGTAAAAAAACCCACTATCCTTTTTTTGATCTCTAGCAGGAATATTCATGCCCGCTCTCGGTCGATCTTGAAGGCGGTCGAGCTTCTCAAAGCTGTCATAAGCAACATCGGTAAAATCTAACCAATTACAGGTCTACCACCTATTATCTAGAAGTCGATCTTTAAGTTCGGCTAATCCAACTTTCAGTTCTCCATCCCAGTAGGAATAGCTTACTAACAAACACAGAAGTCCTTGGCCTTCCATACGAACTCCAGCAAATAGAACTCAATTGCCTACAAGTCATGACAACAATAGCCTACTCTCTATAATAAACTCCACGTGGCCCGAACGTCCTACTGACATTCTATTATGATTGTGATTATCATTTTGTTACAAGCTCCATCCATAAAAGGGATCTTCTAGATACGTTTTCTTCTTTAAGCTCTTCTCTCTGCTCTAAATTCTCTTGAGTACTCCATTCTTGTTGGCCGAAGAACTAACTTGACCGTCGGAGGATCCTGTCGAAGTCAACTCTGGCCAGGATTTCATCTTGCAAGTCTTGTTGGCAATCTCATTTTTTTCTGCTCCAGTGAGCTTCAGCATCTAAACCCATTTTCTGCACTAACAAATGAAGAGATAAGCAGACCCACCTATAAGCGCATGGGCGATGGAAAGACTAGAAGGGAACAATACAGATCGGAGAGAATCGATGTTGAGCAAGGAGGACCAAGGGACAAACCAAAAATCTCCTAAAGGTTTTGAGGGTTTCTAGCAACTTAGATTGAGGAAGGAAGATGGCAGAAAGAAAAAAGACTTGAAGAATAAAAAAGGTAGGGGATGATAGTCCCCATTTGTAGGCATAGGGGTAATAAGTACAACATGGGTATTGGATCGTCTCTGGCCATTAAATCATGGTCACCTAGCACCACCCCTTTGAGTTCGTAGAGCTATTAGATGGCTCATTTAAAAAGAGAGCATGCCTAAAACTGTGCTCGCTGCCCTTCAGATTTGGTGCCCTTTAATAATGCCCTTTTGTCAAGATTATTTGTTGGTGCGATGCTTCGTTCCATTCAAAACTTACGAATGTGTCGTTTCAATTGAGGACGTGTTCACTACATGTCTTCGGTATGCTAGACTTGGTGTACTCTCTTCATTTGAACTAATTCTAGGTCGAACTCAAGAGTAGAGGATATGTGCTGGGGGTAATGTCGCCCATATCGAAGACTTGAGGACCTCGAATGTTGATGATCCTGATTTTTTGGTCAACCTATTCTGGAGGGTGCTTCAATATAGATTCTAGGGGAGTGTCGGTTGTCGATCCCTTGTCGACCTTCGATCCCATCCATAGGCCATTGATCTTACTTGGGTCGTCCCTTGTCAGCCTCCGATCCCTTCCTTAAGCCATTGATCTTTTTTCGATCATCAATCTTTTGCCAGTCGTCAATGCTCTCTTCAGGCCTCCAATTCTCTTATGGCCGCTGATCCCTTGTTGGCCCCAAAACTACTTTGACTGCTAACCTCAACTATCAGCCAAATGGTCTATCGATCCGAAGTCCCCCAATCGAGTTTGATCCAATCTGGAGATCCCATATTTTTTCAAATTTAAATAATCTACTATAAGAAAAGTCACATACATCTATACTTTTTAGTCACGTAAAGTACATACGTGGATAAAAGATTAAATTCTGAAAAAAATATTATATATACCCACGTTTGTCAAATGTAAAAATGCTATAATTAATTTTTAACTTACGTTTCAATGATTAAACATAAATAAATCAAATCTGCTAAAGGATAAATGTGGGTAATACAAATCTCAAGAAAGGAGCACCAAAATAAAGAAAAAAAAAGAAAACCCCCATGCCATGCCAACAGGAATGCCGACGTCCCATCTCCTGAATCAGACCGCATAGAGACACAATATTAGAAATAAGAACTTTACTGATAGAATTTTCTAACGAACATAATTTGTCAGAAATTTTTGATAGATTTCTATCAAAAAATATAACAAAATATAATTGATATATCTCAAAATTTTTGATAATTTTTTTATCGATTTAGTGATCGATTTAGAAACAACTACATCAAAAAAATTGTTAAAAAATTTTTAAAAAAATAAAAATACATATCAAAAATATTTATGACTGATTTAGTGATAAATATTTATCAATTATTTTTCTGATAAAGAATTATATCAAAATTAAGCATAATTTTAAAAAATTTTAAATTAAGATAATTTGAAAATTGGGATCATAATTTGAAAAATAAAGTCTAAGATATAATTTTTTTAATTTTTTATAAAATAAATTTATAATAGGTAGATGAAAAGATTTGAACTTAAAATCATTAAATAAGATGTCCACTACCTTATCCACCAAGATCTAATCAAATCTTTCAAATATTATGATTGATAGAATATTTATACCATTTAAACTCTTACATATAAATCAAGTCAAAATTCTTATCCATTGACTCGAAGAAAGCTAGCCAAATCCAAAAAATCAGATTGGATTCGGATCGAATTTTGGACTTCTAAATAAAATTCTATATTTATTTTCTAAAAACTATTGGATTTTAGATTTTCAGACTTGGATCCAAATGCGAATTTTATTCGGATCATATTTTTTGATTTCAAGTTCAACCTAAATCCAAAATAAGTAGAATGCCAATCCAAAATTTGATTAAAATTTGAATCAGGTTTTTGGATCATAGAGATACATTATCACCCTTCAGGTGAGATAAATTGCTCCTCTATTGTTAAGTTGGGCTGAAAACAGGTTGGATATGGATCAGGTTGGCTCATACCCATATCTATTCTATAAGTAAAAATCACATATCCATACCTATCCCGTACCCATCTTGGGTCAAGTTGGGTCAGGTCGGATCGGATCAAATAGAGAGATTACTTTGTCTAATTAAATTTCGGAGCCTAATTAAATTATCTGATAGGCCTATGGGAGCGTGCAAGATTACTAGAATTTTTAGTTCGATTGAGAGTCTAATTTTTGACTTAATTTTATTTTATTCCTTTTATTTTTGTTTAGGATTTCTTTTTATTTTTGAATTAAAGCTTTTACACTATAAATAAGGCTCTTGCCCATCGTTGTAATCAGTTAGTTTTAAGTTTATTGAATTAAAATTCAAGAGAAGAGATTTTCTTCTTCTTTTTTCTATTTTCTTTGTTTCGTGCATCTTCCATCTCTCTTTCCTAATGATCGCCACATTATAAGCTGCATCAAGTTATCTCAAATCGGATTCAGGTCAGGGCATACCATTACTCAATATCCGATCCAAATCTGCTTTGGATTTTTTTAGGACCCATACCCATTTTGGATTCCAATCGAATCAATAAAACCAACCCCATTCGATATATTATAATTAGGTTTGATTGAATTATTTTATTAGAATAAATTGGTTCGGATTTAATATATTTGGATCGATTTAAAATCGAACCCTATTAAAATCCCTCCAATTTTTTTTATTATGATATTGTAAGGATCTGATGTTTTGCACAAATCTAAAAGTTTTTTAAAAAAAAAAGAAAATAGATCAAATGAAGCTGGGTGGAGTCTGCATCTTCCTCTCCCATGCGTCTTCCTCTCTCCTATTATCTCAATCCGAATCAAAGTCTTTCAAGAACCCTAGAATCCCCTTTATAAGAACCCATTCACCCTTACATTGAGTTCCATCAAGATCTCTCCAAGAAAATCATCGTCGATCCCGCTGATTTTCCTTGGTTTTCCACCAGAAGGACCACGAACACGTTAACATTCTCCATCAGAAGGACCACCGGAGAATAGTCCCAATTCGACTCGCTGGATCTAGGTGACTTTCTACCCTCCCTTCTCTTCCTTTCCCCGGTCTTCTTTTCATCACTGACGCACGGTGAGGAGCCTTTAGGCCGTCGATTTATTCAAACAGGGAATGCCCTATTTTATTTTTGTTATTCAGCCATGTGCCGTCGACAGCTTCTGCCATTAGAGCAAGTACCAGGTGCCATGGCTTCCCCACTGTCGAGAGCCGCCATGGATGGCCAGCCCCATCTTCCACGATCGTATGCAAGAAAGGAAGACGATGGGGAATAAACCCTAGTTTTGGAAAAAAAGAAAAAGAAGAAGAGCTAGAGAAGCTTTCTCCCCTCCCTTCTCTTCGTTTCTCCAGGCTTCTTCTCGTCACCGATGCACGGTGAGGAGCCAGCGACAGGCTGTCAGTTTATACAAATAGGACGGTCTATTCTTTGTTTTATTTTTTTTATTTCACTAGCCACTGTTGGCAGCTACCGCCGTTGGACTCATTATCGATGGCCATGGCTACATCGATGCCGGGAGCCGCCATAGGTGGCCGGCTCCATCTTCCATGGCTTCGCCGCTACCGGGACCAATCATGCCCTTTTTCTCTTTTGGAGAAAGAAAAGAAGAGACGGAGAGGCTATCTCCATCTCGTGAAGAAAAAAAAGAAAACAAAAAAAGAAAAGAACAAAAAAATAAAAAAAAATAAAAAAAATAAAAAAATAAATAAAAAAGAAAAAAATGAAAAATAGGAAAGAACAAGAAAAGAAGAAGAACAAATTAAGAAGGCTATCTATGTGCCATGAAAAAAAAAAGAAAAAGAAAAGAAAAGAAGAAGAAAAAAAGAAAAAGAAAAAAAAAGAAGAAGAATGACCTAAAAGGCTATCTCTGTCCGATGAGAAAAAGAAAAGAAAAGAATATATGACTATGAAGAAGGAAAAAAAATTAAAAAAAAGAAAAAGAAAAAGAGAAGAAGAAGAGACGGAGAAGGCTATCTCTGTCCCATGAAAAAAATAAAAAATAAAAAAATAAAAGAAAGAAAAAAAAGAGAGAAAAATATATTTGTAACTTAATAAATTTCTAAAACTTTGATCATATTATGAATCTGTTTTTGTTTATTGTCTATGTTTTAGGTATTGGATTGAAGCATCTCGGATTGAATTGGAGCATCAATCAGATTAAATTGAATTGGAGCACATTGGTCATATTAGATTGGAGCATCAATCAGAACACTCTTAAGGTATTTTTAGTTAGTCTAGCATTAAAAACTAAAGCTTGTTGAGTGTTTTACATTTTATTCAAACTAATCATTTCAATTTAATTAAATTACATTGGTTATTCATAATATATGTAGGATGTTAATTGTTTGAATCAAGCAAACAAAAGAATGTTTTGAAGCTTTTCTAAGTATGCTGAATATTCTGTAAATAAAAGAGGTGTCCCAACTTGAAGAGTACCTTTTAAAAAGTATCGTAGTGAGATATAAATGAAAGATGTGCATACGATGGATTTTGATAAGATTATTCATGTAGAGTGGAATGAGTATGGGCAGCTAATTAGGGATAGTGGGCAATCATTTATAAGCTTTTTGACTAGCCTAACAAAGTTTTATAAATAATTGTCAGTTAGTGTGAATGATTGGCCAAAAATAACTAAGACAACTAAAAATGACCTTTGGGAATACAGGAAGGTAATATTGATTTCTATATCATCTATGATTTGGCACTTATTATTATAATATTTTTTATTTCAAAAAAGTATGATGTAGGAGATGAGCATTATAATTTTGCAATGAAGACTTTTATAGAAAAATGGAGAGGGATGAAGTACCGTTTAAGAAAAAAATACTTCACATATAATTGTAATAACAATAGAAAAAGAAAAGGTGAAATACCTAAGAATGTTCCAGAGGCTCAATGGAAGGAAGCTATAGATAGTTGGTCTACTCTACAGTAGCAGGTATATAGAAATTATTATCTTTCATTGGTTGAGGTCAATTTTTTTCATCATGGTTGAGGTCAGTCTTAAATTTTGATATATATGGAATAATGATAGAATAGGACAGATATCAATATTGAATGCAAGAAGAAGTACAAGTATCCTCACGAGGAGCTTCGCGCAAATCAATCACCTATAGGTAAAATACATCTAAATTTTTTTAAGTATTTGCTTTAAGGAATATATTGATTTAATCTTTTCTTATGTTGTATGTTGTGTTCATTTAATCTTTTCTTGTGTATATTGTATGCTCAGTTCAAAAGAATAGGAAAATAATTGAGCCACCCCTGCATGTGGGCCAAGACTCGTACTTGAAAGGATGGTAATCCTATAAATGATGCTGCTGCTAGACTCATTGTAAGTATCCTTTATCAGTTAATTAAACTATAGATTTATTTTATTTTTATTATAATTATTAGTACAGAAATCGATAGTCATTGGATCCAGCTGGAGTGGAGGTGGATGAGGTCGCCGTTGAGGATCTGCAAAATAAAATTCCATCCGGAGTCGATGGAGGGTGGCTCCGACAGGACCCTCCGACGATCAAGTTAGCTCTAGCCAATAGGAATGGAGTGCTCAGAAATAAGTTCCACAGAGCTTAGAGAAGGAGAGGAGAGCTTAGAGCTAGCATATCTGGAGGGTCCTTTTTATAGGCGGAGCTTGATGGAGACAGCTGCAGCTGCCAGGTAGCGGGTCGCTCGAGGTTCGACGGAGTCAGTCCCGGAGGAAGGCACCGTATGCAGCACCGTCTGCAATGGGTTGATGGTTACAGCCATCGTCGCTTGGTAGCAGATCGTTGTCGTCTGTAGCAGATTGATGGTGACGACTGCAGCCATATGATACTGAGCCACTCAAAACCAAAGGGAGAGTTGAAGAGCTTTGGCGTGTACCCATTTCGGAGGAGTTCAAACTCTCGAAGAAAATATGGCTGGAGAGGGTCACCCGGGAGGAACAATAGCTGAAGGAGCCCGGGAGGAGTTCAGCTTTTGTTGGCATTCGTCTGAAGGGGGGATCCAGGAATTCGATCGAAGAAGGTGTCTGGGAGGAGTCCAGTTCTCGAAGAGGTCCGGTTGAGAGGATGACTGGGAGGAGTTTGACTGAAGTTTGGCTGTTGAGGAGTTCGACCGCTAAGAAGTTTGGCCGTTGAGGAGTTCAGCTCTTGAGGAAGTCCGATCGAGGGGATGTCTGGGAGGAGTTCGAAGGAGCTCGGCCACTGAGAGTCTGAAGGAGCTCGACCATTGAGTTCGGTCGACTGAAGGAGTTCTGCTAAGATCCACCCGCTGAAGTTCTTTCGTGGCTACCGATTGTGTTAAGCTGAGCATCGAACCGGACTTCGGCAGGAGCGGGGTTTATCCCCAATAATAGTCCCTCCCACTTTCAAGTTCAAAACTCGAAGGAAGGGAGTGCAGAAAAGGCGACTGCTGAAGTCCTCTTCTGGGCTCCGTGCTGGTTAAGATTGAAGCTCGGGGGAGATCTCATCTCCAACCAAAGTTGATGTTGAAGTTGAAGCCCGAGGGAGATCTTATCTTTCATCGAAGTTGAAGTAGATTTTGCCTCCTACAGTCGAGGTCGGAGGTTGAGCCCCTCGGGGGTGATATTATCACCAACGGACGAGGCTGACTCGGGGGAGATCTCCTCTCCTATAGTCGAGGTCGACTCGAGGGGGATCTCCTCTTCTGCAGCCTAGGTCGACTCGGGGGAGATCTCATTTCCTACAGCTGAGGTTGATGCGGTCGCTCGAAAGAGATCTTATCTCTAGGTAAGGTTGTCTCCGATCTTATTTCTGATCAAGGTTGTCTCAGTCGCTCAAGAGATATCTCATCTCTGGCCGAGGTTAATGCAGTCATCCAGGAGAGATTCTATCTCTGGCTGAGATTGTCTCCGATCTTATATCTGGTCGAGATTGGCTCGGTCGCTCGAGAGAGTGAAGGAAAATCCTAATTTTTTAGATCAGGTTCGTTCAGATCTGATCGAATCAAGAGATATATTTCAAAAAAAAATTTTTTTGATCTGAATCAGATTTGGAATATTTCAGATCTGATTTTTATTATTCTAATAATTAAAATAAAATATAGATAAATTAAATTAGATTTAATTTACCTTGAGGTAGAGTAATCTTATTACCCGTTGATGATCCTATAAGCAGTGGAAGGTTCTGGATCTAGCCATGCAAGTACCTAGCCTCTATCGATATCCACTCAAGCTAGATCTGGAGATCCTCTTTTTTTCTATCACGTCTCCAAAAATTAGATCTGAATCTGATTTGGAGGATCTTCAAAACAGCTTTCGAAGATCAGCAGTTGTCCTTTGCAGCAACGCAGCCTTCTAGCTTTCTATCGCCTTTCTCTCGCCTAGATTGCACCAACTGAGATCCCAAACTTCTTTGGGCGTGGAGAGGAGAGGGAGAAGATGAACTTGGCATGGAGGAGGAAGAGAGAGGCAGCCTTGGGCATAGAGAATTGTTCTTTTTTTTAAGTTGGGCGTAGGGTCTTATTTATAGACTATGCGTGATCCAACTCCTCTTCATCCCAACCAATCACAATCCTTTGTGAAATCAGATTTAAATCTGACTGGTGGAAATAGAGTCCCTTGGATTCATCCTTAGATGGTGCCTAAGACCAGTCAAAGTTGGTTCTTAAGAGGAGTCTAATCAAAATCCAATAAGGAGATGGAGTCCCAATCCAATAGGGACTCCTGGGCGCCTTAAGTTTGGGCACACACCACCCTTGGCATGCGCCCTCCTCCTTGCCAGTTTCTGGTAGGAGGACAAGTCCCACCAGCTCTCCAACAGGTGCGTGACATGTGGACAGAAGTCAAAGTGTCAATGGTTAATATTTGACCAATCAAAGGTCAACTTTTGACCAAAGTCAAAGGACGAGAAATTGCAGGTGATCAAAAATGACAGATATTATCTTATAAAATAAAACAATCCTTTTTTGACCTGGATAGCCTCCAGTCAGATCAAGTGAAGGCCTTTGATCGAGCATAAATTCGTTTGGCTCAGTTAGGACAACTATTTATGATAGTAAAAGAAGAACGTTAGGTTCAATCGAGTGCTGGCACGATTTTCTTGAACCTAATTGAATCTCATTCAGATCAATTGAATTGGATTAGTTCAATTGATGATCATCAGGTGAGACCCAGTTAAGTTTAGTTCTGTATGGTAATGGAATATGTCATGATCTCTATCATCGACATCATCGAAACTTCTTTCGATGGATCAAAACTCTTCTGATTCGAACAGCTAGAATGATCGATCATCTAAATCATTCTAATTGCTTCCAAAATCCACCAATGACACCTAGCAGTATATGGTGGCAACCCATCAGAGCTGAATGCGAACCTCTTGGTGCAGCTACCTATGTGACTAAGTTCTTCTATTTTGAGCCTCGATCAGATTAGGGTTAAGGTGAACTCGTCAAACCCTAATCTCCGTCATATGATGTAATCATTCGATTCAAGTCTGATGTGAAAATCTAAATAAAAACTTTTTCTATTATTTCACTCTGTCATGGCCATAGGCTTCTAGACTTGATTCTCATGATCATCATAGGACTGCTCCTCTACCACCGAGGTAAATAGATTCCATCTTGATGCAATTCAGTTCCTATAATGAACATGCTATAGCCAACATACACCTCAAGATTCCGAATGGCTAGGAGATCGAGTTATGGTATAGTCAAACTATAGCATTCTCAAGGTGAACTGTCGATGCACCTCAGATCAAAGAATCAGATATACCACTGCAGCATCGAGTCAGTCATTGACGAGAAGGTAGACTTCCTAATGACTACTCGAGGTGGTCATGCTCAGTGCCCTCGTTCTCTAATGAGTATCTATACTTTCACTTCGGTATCTCCACACCGTAGACTCAAGACTCATCTACTAAAGAGAAGCGATTATATACCAACCTTTCGGATCAATCGCCATCCTCGTGATGATCCTATGGTCGGGAGCATTTTATGAGTTAATAATGATTATTCATGTCTTAAATTATCAACTCTTAAAAATATGAATTATCATTACCATTAACTCAAAGAATGTATCACAGACACTAAATACATATATGTGATAGAAAATAATTCATTTTATTGATTATAATTAAAATTATAATTTTGCCCCTAGAAGTGTATTACAAGTGTCAGCCAATTTTGGCTTCTAGGGCACATATATCTAACAATCTCCTACTTGTCCTAAAGCCAATTGGCTATAAGTCTAAGTCCCATCTTCTCAAGATGGGCTTCAATTTTTTGTTGTCCCAACGGCTTTGTAAGTGAATCTGCCGCATTGTCTGTAGAATTGACTGTCTTGACCTCGACGTAACCCTTCTCGAGGTAATCATGGATGAGGTGGTATCGCCGCTCAATGTACTTAGATTTCTGGTGAGACTTCGGCTTCTTAGCAAGGGCTATAGCGCCATTATTGTCGCAGTACAGAGGAATGGCATCTGATGGCATTACTTCGATTTCGACAGCAAACTTCTTGTACCAGAATGCTTCCTTCGCAATCTCTGATGCAGCGATATATTCTGCTTCCATGGTGGAATCTGCTATCACGGTTTGCTTGGAACTCTTTCAGCTGACAGCACCACCATTGCACACAAACAGACTCCTAGATGTCGACTTTCGATCATCTACATCGAATATGAAATCCAAGTCTGTGTATCCCTGGACTTGGAGTTCTCCGTTACCAAAGACCAACATCATATCCTTAGTTCTTCTTAAGTACTTAAGGATACATTTCACAGAAGTCCAGTGTTCTTCACCTGATTTTAACTAATATCTGCTTGTAATACTCACAGCATGGGCTATATCAGGTCGTGTACATAGCATGGCATACATAAGGCTCCCTATTTGCAGAAGCATAAGGGATCTTGCTCATGCATTTTATTTTCTTAGATTTGTTAGGGCACATCTTCTTGAAAAGATGAATACCATGTCTGAAGGGTATTAATCCCCTCTTAGAGTTTTCCATACTAAACCTCTTTAGTACTTCCTCTATGTACATCTTCTATGAAAGTTCTAGCATCCTATTCGGTCTATCCCTATAGACCTTAATTTCTAGAATAAAGGATGCTTTACCTAGGTCTTTCATGGACAATTCCTTGGACAACCATATTTTGACTGTCGTCAACATGAGAATATTATTCCCAATAAGGAGGATGTCATCCACGTGCAATACGAGGAAGACAACAGCGCTCCCACTGATCTTTTTGAAGACACACGGTTCCTCTTCATTTTTGATGAAACCAAACGTTTTGATCACATCATTGAAATGAGTGTTCCAACTCCGAGATGCTTGCTTAAGTTCATATATGGATCTTTACAGCTTGCAAATCTTGTGATCAGTATCACTAGATGTGAAATCTAGTGGCTGTTCCATATAGATATCTTCCTCAAGATATCCATTTAAGAACGTCGTTTTCACGTCTATTGCCATATTTCATAATCGAAATAGACTGCAACGGCAAGCAATGTGTGGATGAATTTTAGCATAGCCATTGGAAAAAAAGGTATCCTGATAGTCAATGCCTTCGCGTTGACTATAACCTTTTGCTACTAGTCTATTTTTGAATGTCTCCACATTCCCATCTACACCCATCTTTCTCTTGAAGATCCATTTATACCCAATAGGTATATACCTTCTGGTGGATCTACCAAGATCCAGACTTGGTTGAGTGCATTCGGTCATTATCTCTCTACT
>QRFJ01000235.1:701749-788875 GCA_006176705.1 Cocos nucifera | reverse complement strand
TACAGCCAAACTTCCATACAACGCTTCCTTTGAGCCTCTGATGCATATATATTCTGCTTCCATGTGGAATCTGCTATCACAGTTTGCTTGGAACTCTTCCAGCTGACAAGCTCCACCATTGCACACAAACAGACTTCCAGATGTCGACTTTCGATCATCTATATCAGACATAAGTCCGAGTCTGTGTATCCTGAACTTGGAGTTCTCCATTACCAAAGACCAACATCTATTCCTTAGTTCTTCTCAAGTACTTAAGGATACAATTTCATAGAAGTCCAGTTGTCTTCACCTTGGATTTGACTGATATCCTGCTTGTGACACTCACAGCATGGGCTATATCAGGTCGTGTTACAATAGCATGGCATACATGAGCTCCCTATTGTAGAAGCATAAGGGATCTTGCTCATGCGTTCTATTTCCTCGAGTGTGCTGGGGCACATCTTCTTTGGAAAGCATGAAATTTCACCATGTCTGAAGGGTATTAATCCCCTCTTAGAGTTTTCCATACTAAACCTCTTTAGTACTTCCTCTATGTACATCTTCTGTGAAAGTCCTAGCATCCTATTCGGTCTATCCCTATAGACCTTAATTCCTAGAATAAAGGATGCTTCACCTAGGTCTTTCATGGAGAATTCCTTGGACAACCACATCTTGACTGATGTCAACATGGGAATATCATTCCCAATAAGGAGGATGTCATCCACGTACAATACGAGGAAGACAACAGCGCTCCCACTGACCCTTTTGAAAACACATGGTTCCTCTTCATTTTTGATGAAACCAAACTTTTTGATCACATCATTGAAACGAGTGTTCCAGCTCCGAGATGCTTGCTTAAGTCCATATATGGACCTTTGCAGCTTGCAAACCTTGTGATCAGTATCACTGGATGTGAAACCTAGCGGCTGTTCCATATAGATATCTTCCTCAAGATATCCATTTAGGAATGCCGTTTTCACGTCCATTTGCCATATTTCATAATCGAAATAGGCTGCAACAGCAAGCAATGTGCGGATGGATTTTAGCATAGCTACCGGGGAAAAGGTATCCTGATAGTCAATGCCTTCACGTTGACTATAACCTTTTGCCACCAGTCTAGCCTTGAATGTCTCCACATTCCCATCTGCACCAATCTTTCTCTTGAAGATCCATTTACACCCAATAGGTACTATACCTTCTGGTGGATCTACCAAGGTCCAGACTTGGTTTGAGTGCATCGAGTCGATCTCTGACTTCATTGCCTCAAGCCATTTCTCGGAGTCGATATCTGATATCGCCTCGTTGTAGGTTTTGGGATCATCACCATGAGCACCATTACCTATGAGGAACATTTCCTCTACATCCTCTGAAATAATACCTAAGTATCTTTCAGGGGGACGGGAAACTCTTTCCGATCTACGAGGTGGAGGAGGTAGTGTTCTTATTGGCTCAACCTGATTTGGTTCCACTTGGTCCTTAGCTCGTTTCTGCTTGTGAGACTTTCTCATCAAGCTTAATCTGCTTTCCAATGCCACTATCTTGAATAAACTATTTTTCAAGAAATATGGCATGTCGACTCACAATCACATTGTGGTCTTCTGGAATGTAGAAATAGTATCCTAATGACTCTTTAGGATATCCTATGAATCGAGCTCTAAAGGACCTAAACTCTAACTTGTCCGCTTGTTGTCTTTTGACATGAAGCCGGACAACCCCAAATTCTGAGATGACTCAGACTTGGTTTCTTACCGTGCCATATCTCATACGGTGTGGTAGGAACGGTTTTAGAGGGAACCCTATTCAGTAGAATAGATTGAAGTTAATAATGAATGTCCCCAAAGAAAATCAGGGAGGTCTGTGAAGCTCATCATGGATCGAACCATATCCAATAGAGTCCGATTTCTCCGTTCTGAAACCCCGTTGAGTTGAGGTGTTCCTGGTGGAGTCCATTGAGAGACTATGCCATTTTCCTTAAGATAGTCTAGGAATTCCCGGCTAAGGTATTCACCTCCTCGATCTGATCGAAGAACCTTAATGGGTTTTCCAGTTTGTTTTTCTACTTCATGTCTGAATTCTTTGAACTTTTCAAAAGGCTTCAGACTTATGTCTCATAAGATACACATACCCATACCTAGACAGATCATCGGTAAAGGTAATGAAGTAGACAAAATTGCCTCTAGCCGGCACATCGAAATGGGCCGCACACATCAGTATGTACTAGGGCAAGGAGATCTGTGGCCCTCTCCCCATGTCCAACAAAAGGGAGTTTAGTCATTTTGCCTTGAAGACAAGATTCACAAGTTGGATATGACTCAAAAGTCAATGGACTCAATAGCCCATTTTTCTCCAATTTGTTAATCCTATCTTCTGCTATATGACCTAATCTCAGGTGCCATAGATATCTGTCGTTTGGACTATCCCTAGGTCGTTTGGCATTCACGTTTTGCTCGATAGTTAAAACAGGTACATCAATATGCAACTGATAAAGACCATTAACAAGGAAACCATTTGCAATTTTATTTCTTTCATAAAGAATGTTACAATGGTCCTTAAAGAAGGTGATCACATAACCTTCTTGTGCTAAGCATGAAACAGAAATCAAATTCCTGCTAGCTGCAGGCACATAATAACAGTCTTTTAAAACTAAGTCTAAACCAGATGGTAATCGCAAGAGGGTATGTTCCCACGGCTACTGCAGCAACTCTTGCTCCATTACCGACGCGTAGGATCATGTCTCCATCCCTCAGCCTCCTGCTATCCTCAAGACCCTGCATAGAAGTGCACAGATGAGCACTAGAACCAGAGTCAAGCACCCAACTGGATGCAGAAGAAACCGTAAGGTTAGACTCAATAACGAGCATACCTCCAGAAGGACCTTCCTTCTTGTTCTTTAGGGTGGCCAGGTAAGTAGGGCAGTTCCGCTTCCAATGGCCGTCGCTGTTGCAATGGAAACACTTTCCTTTGCCATCGACCTTCTTTCTTCGGTTCTGCCTTCTTCTTCTTTGATCCTTCCACCTTTTGCTTTTTCACAGACTTCTTTTTCTTTCCATAAGACTTTCTTTTGGAAGAAGTCCGTTCCATAGCAAGAACTGAGCCTTTAGAACCTTTCATAGAAAGCTCAGCGGTAACCAGCATATTCATCAACTCGGCCAAGGAATTTTGAAGTTTATGCATGTGGTAATTCATGATGAATTGCCCATATGCATCAGTCAAGGATTGCAGAATAATATCGTTCTGCAGGTCCAAGTCCAACTTCACACCGAGCTTCTCAAGCTCTTCCATGTCCTTGATCATTGTCAGACAGTGATCTTGGACTGACTGCCCATCACGCATCTTAGCCTTAAAAAGTCATTTTGTGACTTGATATTTGGCTGCGCGACTCTGTTCACCAAACATCTCCTGCAGGTGAGCCAACATTTGGCGAGCAGTCCCGATATCTTCATGTTGGCGCTGGAGCTCATCAGACATCGAGCCCAACATGTAGTATCTGGCCTTATTGTCTTCGTCAATCCATTTTTCCAGAGACGCTCTCTGTTCAACAGTGGATGGACGAGCTGGTAAGGTGGGAGGGTCCTGGTCCAAAACATGTGTTAACTTCTCTGAACCCAAAACAATTTTGTAGTTCCTGAGCCAATCTTTATAATTGGGTCCAGTCAGTCTATGTGTGTCTAGGATACGTGCCAGTGGGTTGGACGCAGACATTTTCCTGTAGAGAGTCAAAGATTCTAGTTAGATACTGTAATTTTGACTTGACCAATTTGTTTAGGGATTTTATTTTTAAACAAATTAGCTCCCACTATTTTCTCGGATCCCTACACTCCCTCTGTAGAGATGCGAAAATCTCCGCGATTGATGATTTCTAGTGGGTGGTGCGGTCTCACCAACTGACTCATCACCTCACCTAACAGTTATTGGTGATGGGTTAGCCAATGAGTGAACAACTCTTGTTCAATGATTCTCTAATCATGGTGCACCCAAACTTGGTCTCTAATTCATGAATCTCACCGTATCCGGAATATTGATCCACTCCTTAGTTAAGTCAGACCCACCATTTGCATAGACTGGGTTCCTAATTGGGTCTCTCACCGTATCCGGAAATATTGAGCCCAACTCATCCTCCAGCCCATAGCATCCAATGCCTAATAGACATGGTTGCGTCTTCCCGGTGCAACTGAGCCACTGTATCCAGCCGAGAACAATCAACCCCGGGAAGGGCCCGCACGTCTACAATGGTGGAAGACCTCGGACTTAATCTTTTCTTAGGGAGAATTGATTCAGGTCTCATTAAACTAGACTTGGCTTAGTCATAACAATTATGACTAACCTAGTGGCATGGGTCAGCTCGGATTATTGACCACCTCAGATCAGAACTGTGTCAACAGATATGGCCAGGTAAGTGAGACCGGTGGAAGGAATATGCCGTTAACTCGCACAAGAACGCATTCAGGTCGAGTAGCTTCCAATTAAAAACCAGTCGGTCGTCTGTGCCAAACTTACCTTAGACACCAAATTGTTGAGTCAGAACCAATTGGGTTAGCCTACAATCCAGACTCTAACCTCTGAGCCTAATTAGGTCTTGCTTGATCGTGACTCGATCTTGACCCAGACTTAATCCTATTAGGCTGGTCAATTTAAGCATTGTTGATCCCATCTAACCAACTCTTGATTCGGTTTGATCAACCGCTTAGACCTAATTGAGCTACCCAAGCCCGAACCCAGTATTATGAATATGTCTTAGATCTGAAATTCTCAATTTTAGACCTAATTAATATTCCATAAACTTAATTCTTAATTAAGTTGGGTTCATAAACAAAATATGCACAATAAATCCTAGGGTTTCAGGATCTAGGGTTTTGCAGAAAGTAAGTTTTGGGTTTCTGATTAAGGACGAACACGCAGCACCCCTACACGTCATAAGAACACCCCATCGAATGGGAAGAGAGGGCCTTTAAACCCTTCTTCGTTCTTATGACCGGACGGCCAAGAGGAACGCCTTAATCAGGAACATTCAATACTACAAAACAATATCAGATCTATATCATATATCTCATATATAAAGTAGATCTAATCATGGCATATTTTGCATACATCTCATGTATCATAATCATGCATGTTTTCAGATCTAAATTATCTCATAATAATCTAAAAAATTAGATTTAAATTGATCTAATCAAAATAAATTCTAATCTAGACAATTATGTAGAACTATTCTACAACTAGTCTAGACATGCATCAATCATATCTCATATGATATTTAAAATTAAATAATTTTTATTTGCTATTTATCAGATGTTATTATAACACTTATAATATCAGAAAATAGTAAATAAGAAGATCTAAAATATGATTTAATCAGATTAAATCAAAGACATGCAAAACTATTCTATAGAACTATTCTATTCTAGAACTAGTCATGCATATCTTCATGTAATCTTAGATCCAAATCATTTAATTTTAATTTTTCTGATTTCAGATCTGATCACATCTCATGTGACATCTGAAATCACTTTATTTTCTAATTAAAATAAAATTAAAATCAGATCTAAACAATTTAGAACCATGGCTCTGATACCAGTTGAAGGGAAATCCTGATTTCCCGGTCCAGGTTCGTCCAGATCTGATCAGATCAAGAGATATATTTCAAAAATTTTTCTCTTGATCTCAATCAGATCTTGATATGTTTCAGATCTGATTCTTATTATTTTAATAAATAAAATAAAATAAGATAAATTAAATCAAATTTAATTTACCTGATTTGGGTAATCCTATTACCCTGTAGATGATCCTGATTGCAGCGGAAGGTTCTGGATCTAGCCACGCAAGCGCCTGGCCTCTACCGGTATCCACTCGGGTTGGATCTGGAGATCCTCTTCTTCTCTATCACACCTCCAAAAATCAGATCTGGATCTGATCTGGAGGATCTTCAAAACTCTTTTGAAGATCTGCAGTCGTCCTTTTGCAGCAGCGCAGCCTTCTTGCTTTTGATCGCCTTTCCTTGATCTGAATCGCACCAACCTAAGTCCAAAACTCTTTTGGACGTGGAGAGCAAGGGGAGAAGAGACTATGGCATGGAGAAGGAGGGGAGAGGCAGCCTTGGGGCGTGGGGTTTCTCAATTGCAATTGCATTATTAGGGTTGGGCGCAGGGTCTTATTTATAGACCTCTTGTGATCCAACTCCTCTTCCTCTCAACCAATCACAACCCTTTGTGAAATCAGATCTAAATCTGATTGGTTGGAATAGAGACCCCTGGATTCCTCCTTAGAGGGTGCCTAAGACCAGTCAAACTGGATTCTTAGTAGAACTCTGATTGGAATCCAAAAGGGAGGTGGAGTCCTTGTCCAACAAGGACTCCTAGGCGCCTCCTACTTGGGCTCACGCCACCCTTGGCGTGCGCCCTTCTCCTTGCCAGGTTCTGGCAGGGGGACAGGCCCCCACCAGCTCTCCAATAGGTGCATGACATGTGGTCAAAAGTCAAAGGGTCAATGGTCAACGTTTGACCAGTCAAAGGTAGACTTTTGACCAAAGTCAAAGAACAAGAAATGGCAGGTGACCAAAAATGGCAGGTAATGTCTTACAAAATAAGACAACCTATTCTGACTTGGACAACCTCCAGTCAGACCATATGAAGGCCTCTGATTGAGCACAAACTCCTTTGGCTCAGTCAGGACAACTTATTTATGATAGTAAAAGAAGAACGTTAGGTTCAATCGAGTGCTAGCACGATTTCCTTGAACCTAATTGAATCTCATTCAGATCAATTGAACTAGATCAGTTCAATTGATGATCACCAGATTCAAACCCTTGTTTGTGTGACCCAGTTAGGTTCAGTTCTGTATGGTAATGGGATATGTCATGATCTCTATCATAGACATCATCGAAACTCCTTTCGATGGATCAGAACTCTTCTGATTCGAACAGCTAGAATGATCGATCATCTAAATCATTCTAATTGCTCCCAAAATCCACCAGTGACACCTAGCAGTATATGGTGGCAACCCATCAGAGCTGAATGCGAACCTCTTGGTGCAGCTACCTGTGTGATTAAGTTCTTCTATCTTGAGCCCCGATCAGATTAGGGTTAAGGTGAAACTCGTCAAACCCTAGTCTCTGTCATATGATGTAATCATTCGATTCGAGTCCAATGTGAAAATCTAAATAGAAACTCTTTCTATTATTTCACTCTGCCATGGCCATGGGCTTCTGGACTTGATTCTCATGATCATCATAGGGCTGCTCCTCTACCACCGAGGTAGATAGATTCCCATCTTGATGCAATCCAGTTCCTACAATGAACATGCTATAGCCAACATACACCTCAGGGTTCCATATGGCTAGGAGACCGAGTAATGGTGTAGTCAAACTATAACACCCTCAAGGTGAACTGCCGATGCATCTCAGGTCAAAGAACCAGACACACTACTGCAGCATCGAGTCAGTCATTGACGAGAAGGTAGACTTCCTAATGACTACTCGAGGTGGTCACGCTCAGTGCCCTCATTCTCTAATGAGTACCTGTACTCTTGCTCCGGTGTCTCCACACCGTAGACTCAAGACTCATCTACTAAAGAGAAGCGATCGTACACCAACCTTCCGGATCAATCACCATCCTCGTGATGATCCTATGGTCGGAAGCTGTTTATGAGTTAATAATGATTATTCATGTCTTAAATTTTCAACTCTTGAAAATATGAATTATCATTACCATTAACTCAAAGGATGTATCACAGACACTGAATACACATGTATGATAGAAAATAACCCATTTCATTAATTATAGTCAAAATTACAATTTTGCCCCTAGAAGTGTATTACAAGTGTCAGCCAATTCTGGCTTCTAGGGCACATATATCTAACAATTTCGCACTATCTTTCAAACCTATATTAAAACTACAAGCAGTCTGGCACCAAAGTATAGTGAGTTGCTTGCAAGTCATCATGGTAATCTTAAGTTGGAAGGATACTTATATCCATTGGCCTTAGCTAGTTACTCTTGAGAGTAAAGTGCTACATTGGTTATGTACAGTGTAGATGTACTCCTACATCCTAGCTAGATGCCATATCAGTGTTTCCACACCACTTGATTATGAGGACAATCAATGCATATGGCATACAGTGACCTGCACTTGATAAGTTACCGTCCTTATTAATAACTTATCATTTGGTTGTGAATAGTTTAAGAACAATCCGATAAATCCTCCTTTATCGATTGATTATGGTTCTAAGGACTTCATCATAATTTAGGAGTTCATTTAAGAAAGATAGAACTTTGATGATGAATAAGCCAAATAACTATTATTATTTGATAATTCATACACTAATTCTAATCATCTACCACTTAGATGATTGGCTTTAAAACATATTTCTCAACAACTTCCACGTAGACTAAAGCCAATCAGAATGATATCAAATATCCTATCTTCCACTTGAGTTCATAGAACTTCTTAGTTTTGAGGCCTTAGCAAATGGATCGGTCAAGCTCTTCTTTTCCATCGATCTTCTAAAGGTCGACGTCATCCAGATCTAATATCTTAAGGTAAAAGTGATGTAGAATATGCTGGTCCTTCAATTTTTTAGCCTGAGCTATGGCTCTAGTGCTATGATAGGATTGGACTATCGATGGAGGATGCCACTCCCAACCTACTAATGAACCTCAGCAACTACACAGCTTACATGATAGTATCATATACCATGATGTACTCTACATCACTAACTGAATAGGCTATAGTATTCTGCTTGGAACCTTTCTAGCAGATTGCTCCTGCAATTAGGGTATGATCCGACACTCTCTTGCTGTCATCTTAATCTGACTAAAAACTAGAATCAAAACATCCACAAGTTTTAAGTCGGTATCTCCATATTTGAGTCACTAGATCTTAGTATTTTTTAAATACTTAAAGATTGTCTATACAATCTTTCAGTGGTCCTCACTTAGATCAGACTGGTATCTACTCACTATCCTTAGTGAGTATACCATATCTGATCTTGAACATGAAAAAATTAAATGACGGCCAAACCTTTATTCCTTGCAATTTTGAAATGCCATTCCCGATTAAGTGAATTTCATCCACAAATAACACAAGGAATAGCACTATAGAACATTTTGCCCACTTACAAATGCAGGGTTCGTCTTTGTTTATAACAAAGACATACATTCAAAACATATGTTCAAACTCTAAGATGATAGCTAGATGGGCTTTATAGATCTCTACCTTTCCATCTGTGCTACTTTGATCTTTTTGAGAATCCATTTATATCCAATGGATTTTATCCCTTCAAGTGAATCAACTAGTGTCCACACACTATTGTTTTTCATGCATTTTAATTTGGATTATATGGCTCCAAGCCACTTCTCGGAGTTAGACCACTGCATTACATTCTAATAGGTGATCAAATCCTTCTTGTTTTGATTGAGGTCAACAAGATCATCATATCGGACCTAGATATCATAGTATCTATCCAGCAAACATGATACTTTACCGGATCTCCTTAAATGTGCCACTTAAATGGACTTCGAGTTTGATCAAATCAAATCTAGTTTTGTAGGTTTACTAGATTATGTCGGTTCATTTTCTACTAGTTAAACTTCTCAAAGATCAACTTGATATACATTAGTTCCTTCTCTAGGGAACTCTTTTTCAAAAAAAATGCCCTATTACTGATGAACATCTTATGCTCTTTAGCATGGTAGAATTAATAATCCTTAAACACCTATTAGACTAGGATCCATGTTTATCTATGTGCAAACCTATGACATAGGCCGATCAACCCCAAATCTGAAGGTGAGAGAGTCTAGATCTATGCCTGATTTATATCCCATATGGAGTCTTTACAATAGATTTACTCTATGTAATTTTTCAGAGTAAAACAAGTAGTCACAAGAGCATAATCCTGAAATAGGTAGACTAGTGAATCCTATCGTGGATTGAACCATGCTAACAAAGTTCAATTTCTTCTTTTCAATATATTATATTCCAAAAAGAAATCCACTAAGAGAGAATCCTATTCTCTCCTAGATATGTCACAAACTTACTGGATAAGTATTCATCTTCTCGATCTAATCGAAGAGTTCTAATTTCTTTTCCAGTTTATTTTTTTTATTTAATTATTGAATCATTTGAACATTTCAAATGATTCAGGCTAGATGCACCCATGCCTTGATAGGTCGTCTATAATGAAATATTGATATCTTCCTCTAGCACTGAAGTTCAAAGGTCCACGTACATCACTTTGTATGAGACTTAGAACTTTATCGGCTCCTTCACCAATCCTAGTAAAATATGACTTTATCATCTTTCCAAGAAGATAAGACTCATAGGTTATTAATGATTCACAATCATAGGTGTCAAGATTTTCCTCTTAAACTAACCTATTTATCCTGTTCTTATCAAAATGACTAAGTTTATAATGCCAAACGTAGACATCCATGACATAATCTAACTTGGGTGTTTATTAAATATATACATTATACTTAATAGACTATATAAATATTGAATATTATTTTTTTATTATCAATGTATTATTATAATATTATTTATAATAATATCATAATAATTTTCTTTATTGATAAATGATAACTATCTCTGGCCATAAGGCCAACAAAGATTACATTTATCATAAACGATGGACAATAGTGATAATCACTCAGAATGACATCTTTTGAAAATAAGCTCGATAATTTCTAAAGCTAGGATTGGAACAGGACTTCCTTCCCTAACATTCAAAAATCTCTCATCATTTTCAAACATTCCACTTATCTAAAATTTTTACAACGAATTACATAAGACCACCGATATCTAATATCCAAGTAGTAGAATTACATACAGAGAAATTTCAAAGTGTGATCGTATAACATCCTTGATAAGCAACTCTTGCTTCTTTATCTTGTTCAGCCTATTGGGGTCAAGAGAAGCAAGACAATTCTTCTTTCTATGACCCTACTCCAAACAATTGTAGTACTATGCCTGATTTAGGTCAATATTGGATTTATTATTTTGACTGGGCTCAGAAGCCCCAGTATGAATCCATTCGTACTGCTGAACTAAATTCAACTTTCGATACTAATAATCAAAGTTAGGACCCATAAGTCAACACTATCTAATAGTAATTGGAGCAATTAGGGTTTAGCCTTAATTTGAGAAAAGAGAACAATGACCTAATGTATATAAATTATTTTAAGTCTAAAGACTTAGACTTTAGTCTAAAGTTTCTCTTACTATTTTATTCGAATTTGTAGCCTCTACCTCTAATTCAAAAAATTACTTTAATTCTCTAGCAGGTACTAGAATCCACATAGACTACATACAAGCCCGACTTTGGTCCTTCAATCCATGTGCATCTACGGATAGGTTCAATAACTAATTATTTTTTCAAATAATATCTAGTAATTTAATTTTGCCCTAGAAACCAAATCAGTAGGCTTTGGTCTCCACTGTAAGGATCCGATTAGGTCCAATCATTAACATGACCAAACTTGGTGCATCTAACCAATGAATGATTAAGCCCAATTTTGGTTGGTCAAGTTAACCACCATTAGAGAGATACTTCCAAGTTATTATATTATAAATGATAATCTTATTAGTCAATAATCACCAGGCCTTTGGGCCTCCAATGATTATTGAGTTAATGGATCCATTATCACCTAACTTAATGGGAGTCTATGACTCAGTTATCCCCATAACTTTGTCAATTTAAGGACCTAATAATTTTAGAGGATTTATAACTTATTTATGATTTAAGGATAGAAAGGACATGAACCAATTTGCTCCCACTGACTTCACTAAGTCAAGTCCTTGCACTGACTTCTCAAGTCACCGACAAGAACTAGGATTAATTTCAATCCATGGGCACCTAGATCAGTCTCAGTAAATAAAATCAGTCTCACTGATTTGCTATGTGACATGGGTTATCATGAATCAATGAGCAACCTAATCAACGACTGATTAACCACATTGATCAGGTAAGTGAGATTGATGGGAGGGTCTGCCAAGGCTTGCCTTAGACACCATCAAAAATGGCCAGGTAAGCAGGTTGCCAACTAAAAATCGCTGATCTGAGAATGCCAAACTTACCTTAGACACCAATTGATTTATGAATTTTGATTTGGTCTGCCTAAAGACTTAGGCTCAGCCACTAAGCCACGATCAATTTTCATTTGTTAGATGGATGGATTTTGATCAACTATAACTATTGAATTGATCTATAGAAAAGAAATGATCTAATCCTAATTAACTACTAATTTGGTTTGATCAATTTCTTAACTTAGTCCATATTTAATCTAACCCTAGGTCTAACCTAGTTAATGACCAGATCAAAGCTAACCCATTATCCTTTAACCCATGTTTTATGAAATTATCTTAGGATCTTCAAACCACAAACCTAGATCCTAAACAATCACTTAATTCTTAATTAAGTTCAAGGCTTATGGGTTTGGATTTATTGAACCTCAGAACTAATTTTTGATATAATTATTTAAAATATTTTTAAATTATAAATAGTTTACATTGAATCATATTCAATACATGATTTTAGATCTAATTTATTTCAATATTTCGATCATGTCTTAGAATTTTGAATCTAAGATTTTGCAGAAAGTAAGTTTATAATTTAAATTCTACAAAACTTATATATTATACATATACAAACTAGATTCAAAAAGAATCTACATATCAACATATGCAATTAGGAAGATCTAGATCAAAACATGAAATATATCATATGGATCTCATCTAAATGATAAAAATCAGATTATAAACTATTTAATTTTAGATTTAAAATCTAAAAATAAGTTATAATTTTTTTTTAGATCTTATCTAATATATTTATAATTTAGATTATTCAAGTCAGTACATACTATAGGATAACCTATCTACTGTAAGAGGTAAACCTTATAACAGAACAACCTTATAATCAGTATGCATAATTCTATATTTTTTAAATCTAATCTAGATAATCCAAAATAGATCTAATATTTATTAATTTTAGATTTAAAATTAAAAATATAAATCATAAATTTATTTATATGTAATCTAACTTATTCATAATTTAATTTTGCAGATCAGCACAAACTAGAACAACCTCTCCACTATCAGGGATAAACCTTACAGTAGGATAATGTTATATCAGTATGTGCAATCCTTAATGTTTTATTTTTTAGATTTATTTTAATATAAAAATGATCATGTTATAAAAGAACCTAGATGCTCTGATACCACTGATGGAAAATATGCAGGGTTTTATGCCTGAATTTCAAAATTTTTTCGAAATAAAATACTACGAAAGATGTAGATAAAACTATTTAATCTACAAAAGCATATAATCTAATTACCAAACCCTACATCTAGAACCTATAACAGATATAATGCATACATAAATCTGAAAATAAATTATGAAAGATTGCTATTGATCAAATCAATGCTTAGATCAAGAATAGTTCTAGATCAAATTCTAAATCACATCTAGATGAAGAAGAGACCAGATCTCTTACCTTTGTATGGGTTGAGAACTCCATGGTTGATTCCATTATAGTTCTTTATTACTCGGAGCTATACACGCATCTGGCCTCTATAGGTAATCCACACGAAGCTGCAAATACAGATTGTAGGTTTATCGAATAAAGATCTGCTCGAAGTGCTAGCTTCTTGCAAATCCCTCCTGATGGTTAATCTAAAAATTATTTTTTGGATCTCTTAGATACTATAAGAGATGAAGAATAAAAGGAGGAATAAGGAAGAAGCCCAATCCTTAGATCTTCCAAAAATTAGAAAATAAAATACAAGAAAAATATCCTAAGAGAAGATAAATCTTCTCTTTCAGGACATCAACGATTGATGTCCTGAAAACATCTCTATGTTAGGACAAGTGGAGACCTTCTCCTTTAGATTTTTTTCATACTTCCAGATCTAACATTCTCTAATCTTTCTCATAGAAAGAAAATACAAAAATTGAGAAGAAAGAATTCTAAAAGGAACCCTAAGAGAAGACCATTTTCTTTTCTCTTTCTTCTCATCAGGACATGATCAAATCATGTCCGAAAGAGACCTCAGCACCCCAACTATTTGAGTGCCCATCCACCCACACCTTTACTAACTTTCTCTCTAATTTTTCTAATCGAAGAATCTTCTCAAAAGATACAAAAGAGAAATCTAGAAAGAAAATCCTAAAGAGAAGACCTTCTCTTTCATTCTTCTCATCAGGACATGAACTTTTCATGTCCTAATGAAAGCCTTTTGTCCAAGGTTGTAGGTGCCACATTTCCTCACACTTCCTCTATCTCTTTTCAGGTTTTTGCATTGAAAAAAAAAAAAACACCAGGGATTTCTCATGCCCATCTCCTATAAAAATGGTGCCATCCAATTGAAAGGTTGACTAGGTCAAAAGACCTAGTTTTGAGGGATTAGAATGAAGGAGTTTGGGGGGCATCCAACTCTTGGATGCCTCCCCTATTTTTATGGCATGAGAACCCATAATCCCATGCTTAAAAAGAAACAAAAAAAGTGGCAACCAAAATATGGGCATGGGAGAATATGGCGCTTAGGAGGAGGAAGAGTTTTAAAAAACTAAAACTCTATAAAGAGGAGTTCAAATCCAAACAAATTTTTAAATTTGAACAATTCTAATTTGATTCCAAAACTTCTAGATTATGGGGCATAGGGACCTCTCTTTAACATGAGAAAAAAACTCATGGATAAACAAGAAGTGGGCATGGGATTTAAAGTGCATGGCGCAAGGGAGCAAGGAGAGTCCTAGTCCAACTAGGACTTCTCCAATTTGATTAGATCAAATCCTTTTTAAATATAATTCTAATTAAATTTGAGTCAACATAATTAATGGGCTATCCTAATTTAATTAAAAACCTAATTAAATTAAATTTAATTAAAACTAGTTTAATTTCTAATCAAATTAAAAATTTGGTGCACTCAAGTCCTAGCTAGTAAGGACTTGTTCTTCCTTGCAATTGGCTTATTCAATAAAGCAATCAGACTTAATCTAGTTAAATCTAAACTAATTCTAATAGAATCTAAATCAATTAGACTTGATCTCAGCCTAATTGCTTAATCAAATTGAGCCAATTAGCAATCTAATTGCTAATCAATCCTCCTACAATACTTGCATTAGGTCAAACATCAATCGCATTGATTATCTGACCTTAGAATAATTCTCAATCATCAATTAACCATCTGATTAGGTAACAACCTCTTATGTGTGTGATCCTATAGATTCGAACCTATGTTGATAGCATAGGAATCAATTTCTATACCAATCGAAATGATCATCTAGTAATGGTACCCGATGTTTAGATTGGTTGAATGTATGCAAAGCAACATTCTTAGAATTCTGGTCTATGATTATTGTATAATTTATCTCTTTGACCATTAATGCTCAAGACGACTTCGAGTAAGCTGTCAACACTCATATAAGTCATCTCTATTATGTCTCAAAATTTTGTAAATCTTGAGACTCCTCACGAGGATTACCCAGGTCTAGGTTTTGCTAAATTGAAACACAATGAGATATTCTCTTTTTGAAGTTAATCAGAAGTAGTCAATCATACATTGACTCACACATTGATTTCATAAGTACTTGACTGTATCTAAAAATCTTTCAAACCTATGATAGAAATATAGGCAATCTGGCACCAAAGTATAGTGAGTTGCTTGCAAGTCATCGTGGTGATCTTAGATCAGAGGGACACTTATACCTATTGGCCTTTGCTAGCTACTCTTGATAGTAGAGTGCTACATTGATCACGTTCAGTGCAGATGTACTCCTACATCCCAGCTGGATGCCATACCAGTATCTTCATATTACTTGGTTACGAGGATAACTAACGTATATGGCATACAACAATCTACACTCGATAAGTTACCATCCTTGTTAATAACTTATCATTTGATCGTGAATAGTTTAAGAACCATTCGATAAATCTTTCTTTATTGAGTGATTATGATTCTAAGGACTTCGTGATAATTTAGGAGTTCATTTAAGAAAGATAAAATTTTTATAATGAATAAGCAAAATAATTATTATTATTTGATAATTCATACACTAATTTTAATCATCTATCACTTAGATGATTGGCTTTAGGATAGATTCCCAACACTCGAAACTAAGGAGTTCAACAAACTCAAGTGGACGATAGGTATTTGATATTATTTGATTGGCTTTAGTCTAAGTAGGAGTTATTAGAAAATATATCTAAAAACCAATCATCTAAGTTGTAAATCATTTTAATTTATATATTAATTATTAATTAATTATAGTTATTTGACTTATTCATCATAAAAGTTTTATCTTTCTTAATTGAAATTCTATGTTATGCTGAAGTCCTTAGAACCACAATCAATCAATAAAGGATGATTTATCGAATTGCTCTTAAAATTATTCATGACCAAATGATAAGTTGTTAACTAGGATGATAACTTATCGAGTATAGATCGCTGTATGTCATAAGCATTTATTGTCCTTGTAATCAAGTGGTGTGGAGACATCGCTATGGCATGTAGGTGAGATATAGGAGTATATCTACATCGAACATAATCAATATAGCACTCTGCTATCAAGAGTATCTAGCAATGGCCAATGGGTATAAGTATCCTTCCGACCTGAGATCATCACGGTGATCTACAAGTAACTCACTATACTTTGGTGCCAAACTACCTATATTTCTAATATAATGATAAAAGATTTCTGGATGTAGTCAAGTACTTATAGAGTTGATGTACAAGTCAAGATGGGATTGACCACTCCTAATTAATTTTAGGAGCAAATATCTCGCTATGTTTCAATTTAGTAAAACTTAGACCTGGGTAATCCTCGTGAGGAGTCACGAAATTTGCAAGTTTGAAACATAATATGAACAAACTATTTGAGTGTTAATAGCTAATTCATAGTCGTCTTGAGCATTAAGGATCAAAGAGATAAGTTATACAATAACCATAGATCAGGATTCTTAGAATATTGCTTTACATACATTCGACCTATCCCAATATTGGATACCATTGCTAGATGGTCATTTCAACTGGTACAAAAATTAGTTCCTAAGCTATCGACTTAGGTTCAAATCTATAAGATCACATATATTAAAGATTTTTATCTAATCGGATGGTTGAATAACAATTGAGAGTTGTTCAGTGATTGAATCATCAATGCGATTGATGATCGATGAAGTTCAAGTATCGCAGGAGGATCAATTAGCAATTAGATTACTAATTGGCTCAATTTGATTGAGCAATTGGACTGAAATTGAGTATAACTGAATTAGATTCAACTAGAATTAGTTTGGACTTGATTGGGTAAAGTCTAATTAGTTTATAGGATAAGTCAATTACAAGGAAGAATAATTGAAGGAAAAACTAGGTTTTTCTACCGCAAGATGCATCTGATCGAATCAGATTTATAGTAGAATATTTTTTAAATTTTTTAATAATTTGATAAAATCTAAGAGTTTTTGAATCTAATTAGATTGATCTAAAATATAAGAAAAAATAAAAATAAAAATATTGATAACAATTGTCACCTGATTGGGTAAACTGTTTATCCATTGTGATAATCTGACGACAGATTTGAGATTTTGATTGCACCATGCATGAGCCCAGCCTCTATGGATATCCACTTGGGTCAGATCTAGATACTGTCTTCTACTGGATCTGATCTTTAAAGATCAGATCTGAAGTCATTCTATAGAGCCTTCGAATTGATCTTCAAGGGCAGCACCTTCATCTCTCGATATGGGATCTAGTTGTGCAACTTTTGTAGGATTAGGGACCAACCTTTGATCTCTAATTTTCACCCAATCCCTTAGATGTGAACAAGAGGAAGAGGAGTAGATAAAGGGGTGTGGAGTTGGTGGGAGAGGTAGGCTTTGCCATAGGGAAATTTTGAGGCACAATAGCTTGCACAAGGCCCTTTAAATAGACCAAAGGAAGAGTCCCTTCGCATGTGACTTTGACTAGATCCAGGATAACATGCAGAAGGACTTTACACTGATCTCCATGCCCCACACCTGAATTTCATTTATTTTTGTCAGACAAAACTAAAGAAAAAAGTGGCATGGAGATGGGATAAGAAGAGCAAATGGTGCAAGGCTCTTATCTTTTGAGAGTTTGATCCAAATCAAACTCTTAGACCCAGTCAAAATAATTTGAATGGGGTTCTCCACATTTATCTATATGGGGTGCACACTTAGAGGAATGTGCACACTCTCTCCTCTTCATGTAATGCCTAGGCATGTGCCCAAGAAATTCTCTAGGTGGCGCATGCCCCCTATCCTTTAATTCCTGCAAATCGGGTCAACTCTTGACCCTTGTCCTATTCCAATCTCATGAGCTTTAGGACAAGCCTTTTCTTAGTCCCATCCAATGGATTTCAGGCAAGTTCTTATCAAGTTAGAATAAGTCTTGATTAGCCCAGGATTAGGTCCAATCAGATCAAGATAAATCCATCCAGAATTTTTAGGAGAGCCTTGTCTAAATTTTATCTCACGATTTTAGAACAAGCCCTAATCTTGTTAAGACAGTCCTTGTCCTATTCCCATCTTATGAGATTTAGGATAAGCCTTGATCAGGATAGGACAAGGTCCAGTCAAATCAAGATAAATCCACACAAAGTTTCTGGATGAGCTTTGTACAAATAGTTTTAGAAATTAACAGATCTTATCCTGTTTCCATCCGATGGATTAGGATTAGCCTAGATCAGGTTAAGACAATACTTTCTTGATCTGGACATATTCCTGTTAGACTAGGATAGAGTTTTTGAATGAGCCAATCCAATTTGGCTCAGTTGAGATGAACTAGAAAGACTACAGAAGGAGATTGATAGGTTCAATAATGTGCTAGCATGATTTCTTGGAACCTAATTGGATCTAATCCAAATCAATTAAACTGGGTTAGCCCAATTGATGACATCCAGATCCAAACCCTTATTTATATGATCTAGTTAGGTTCAGTTCTATATGGTAATGGGACATGTCGTGATTTTTATCATCGAAATACCTTTCAATGGATCAGAACTCTTTTGATTCATCCAATTTGAATCATCGACCATCAAGATAATTTTAATTGATCTCAAAATCCATCAGTGATACCTAGTAGTATATGGTGGCAACCCATCAAAACAGAATAGCAAAACTCTCAGTATGATTGTGTTCTTCTATCATGAGCCCCAATGAAATTAGGGTTAAGGTGAACTCATCAAACCCAACACCCATTATATGAATGAATCATTCGATTCGAGTCTGATATGAAATCCTAATAGAAACTCCTTTCTATTAGATTCACACTACCATGGCCATGGATTTTAGGACTTGATCTTATGATCATTATAGGATCACTCCTCCACTATCGAGGTTGATAGATTCCATCTTTGTGTGATCCTATTCCTATAATGAACATGCTATAGCCAACATACACCTTAGAATTCTAAATGGCTAGGAGATTGAGTTATGGTGTAGTCAAACTATAACATCCTCAAGGTGAATTGTAGATGCATCTTACATCAAAAAACCAGATACATGACTGCAACATCAAGCTAGTCATCGACAAGAAGGTAGACTCTCTTATGACTGCTCAAGGTGGTCATACTCAGTGCTCTTATTCTCAATAAGTACCTATACTCTCTCTATAGTATCTCCAAATTATAGATTCAAGATCATCTATCCTAAGAAAGTGATCGTACACCAATCTTTTAGATCAATCACCATCCTCGTGATGATCCTACGATCGAAAGTATTTTATGAGTTAATTATGGTAATTCATGTCTTAAATTTTCAACTCTTGAGAATATGTGTTATCATGCCCGTAAACTCAAAAAATGTATCATAGACACTTTAATATATAATGTGATAGAATAATTAATCCATTTATTAATTTTAAGTTAAAATTATAAAAATGCTCCTAGAAAGGTTTTATAAGTGTCAGCCAATCTGGCTTCTAGGACACATATCTAATAAACTTCCACTTGACCTAAAATCAATTGGCTAAAAATTTAAGTCTCATCTTTTCAAGGTGGGCTTGAATCTTCTGCCAGTCTAAAGGCTTCATGATTGGGTTAGCCGCATTATCTACGGAGTCGACTCTCTTAACCTCGACGTATTTCTTTTTGAGGTAATCATGTTGAAAAATATATCCTAAAGCTAATTATCTAAGTAGTAGATGATTGAAATTAGTATATAAATTATTAAATAATATTAGTTATTTGGATGATTCATCATAGAAGTTCTATCTTCCTTAAATGAACTCATATATTATGATGAAGTTGTTAGAACCACAATCAATTGATAAAGAAGAATTTATTGGATGGTTCTTAAATTATTTATAGCCAAATGATGAGTTATTAATAAGGATGATAACTTATCGAGTATAGATCACTGTATGCCATATGCGTTGGTTGTCCTCATAACCAAGCAGTATAAAGATATTGGTATGACATCCAAATGAGATGTAGGAGTACATCTGTACTAAACATGATCAATGTAGCACTCTACTATCAAGAGTAGCTAGCTAAGGCCAATGGATATAAGTGTTCCTCCGACTTGAGATCACCACAGTGACTTGCAAGCAACTCACTATACTTTGATGCTGGACTCTATGTATTTCTAT
Source organism: Cocos nucifera (assembly GCA_006176705.1). Taxonomy (NCBI): domain Eukaryota; kingdom Viridiplantae; phylum Streptophyta; class Magnoliopsida; order Arecales; family Arecaceae; genus Cocos; species Cocos nucifera. Next base: position 768,301 of record QRFJ01000235.1, on the reverse strand, counting down.
TATAGATTGAAAAATTTTTAGATACAGTCAAGTACTTATGAAGTCGGTGTGTGAGTCAAGATGAGATTGACCACTCCTGATTAACTTCAAGAAGAGATTGTCTCATTGTATTATAATTTAACAAAACCTAGGCCTTGGTAATCCTCATGAGGCATCACGAGATTTATAAAACTTTGAGACACAATAGAGATGACTTGTATAAGTGTTGATAGTGTACATGAAGTTGTCTTGAGCATTATTAATCAAAGGAATGAATTATATGATAACCATGGATCAGGATTCTAAAAATATTGCTTTGCATACATTCGACCTATCTGAACGTCAGGAACCATTGCTAGATGGTTACTTCAACTAGTACAGAAATTGATTTCTATGCTACCAGCTTAGGTTCAAACCTATAAGATCACACACGTAAGAGATTATAACTTAATCAAATGGTTAATCGATGATTAAGAATCATTCTAAGGTCAAACATTCAATGTGATTGATGTTTGACCTAATGCAAGTATTATAAGAGGATCGATTAGCAATTGGATTGCTAATTGGCTCAATTTGATTAAGCAATCAAGCTGAGATCAAGTCTAATTGAATTAGATTTAATTAAAATTTATTTGGACTTAATTAGACTAAGTTTAATTAGTTTATTAGATAAGCCAATTGCAAGAAAAAAATAATTCCTAGTTGGACTAGGATTTAAGTGCACCTAATTCATAATTGAGTTAGGATTTAAATAAGATTTAAATATAGTTTAAACCTAAATTAATTGGGTTCCTAGTTATACTAGGATCACCCATAATTTGGATTGCACTAATCCTATTTTAATTGATTTCAAAATTATTTTGACTTAGTCAAATAGGAAGAGTCCTAGTTGGACTGGGACTCTCTCACTTTCCTTGCACCAAAGAGAACCCATACCCAACCCTATTATTTTCAGATCTCTACGTGAGTTTTCTCACGCCAATGAGAAAGTCTCCCATGCCCTATATCTAGATTATTTGGAATTAAGTTTGACTTGTTCAAAGATGGCAATTAGTTTTGACTAGGATAGAGTCCAAGATCTCTCAAACTCTCTTCCTCTCTTTTTGGAATTTCTCTCATGCCAACCTTATTTCTTTGTCGCCATTTCTTTTCCTCTTGGGCAAAAATTTCCTTCTCTCCATGCACAAAATTGTGGGTAGGCATGCAAGAGTTGGACGCCCCCCAAACTCTTCCTTATTTCCTTATTTGACTAGGTCATTTTGACCTAGTCTTCCTATTATCTTGGGATGCCTCTTTCTATTATCTTTGGGTGTAAAAACATGGTGATATTCCATGGCAAAAATTTGAAGAAAGAGGCTTAGAGGCATGAAAGATTGAGGCACCAAAAATTTTGGAGAAGAGCCTTCAATTATGACATCAAAGGTTAATATCTTAAAGAGACAAGGTAAGAGAGAAGATTGTTTTCTCTTGTGATTTTGTCTAAAAATCTTTATCCTTTATTCTTGATCTATTTTTATATGATAAAAATCTAAGAGAGAGAAAGGATGAGGGCATGGGGATCAGTGCTTCAAGTTGTTGGATCATGAAGATCAATTATGGACATGATCTAATCATGTCCTGATGAGAGATGGAAAAGAGAAGAAGGTCTTCTCTTAGGGTTTCTTTGAGAACCCATCTTCTCTATATTTTTATATGATTTTTATATGAGAAAAATTAGAGTGTGCGAGATCTAAAAACATAGAAAAGACTAGGAGAGAAGGTCTTCCCTTATCCTAGCATAAGGATGTTTTCAAGACATCAATCGTTGATGTGCTATGTTGGCGCGAAATCTGGCCGTCGTCGGAGTCGAAGCTGAATTTGGAGAGAACGAGGTTGTCGCTAGGACCTGCAAAATAAGTCTCATCTAGAGTCTAGGTTGGTGGTTCTGGTAAGTGTTAGATATATGTGCCCTAGAAGCCAGAATTAACTGACACTTGTAATACACTTCTAAGGGCAAAATTATAATTTCGACTATAAATAATAAAATGGATCATTTTCTATCACATAAGTGTATTTAGTGTTTGTGATACATCCCTTGAGTTAATGGTAATGATAATTCATATTTTTAAGAGTTGAGAATTTAAGACATGAATTTTCATTTATTAACTCATAAAATGCTCCTGACCATAGGATTATCATGAGGATGGTGATTGATTGGAAGGTTAGTGTACAATCGCTTCTTTATAGTAGATTAGTCTTAATTCTATGGTATAAAGACACTGGAGCGAGAGTACAGGTACTCGTTAGAGAACGAGGGCACTGAGCATGACCAACTCGAGTAGTCATAAGGAAGTCTACCTTCTCGTCGATGACTGAATCGATGCTGTAGTGGTGTATCTAGTTTTTTGATCTGAGGTGCATCGACAGTTCACCTTAAGGGTGTTATAGTTTGACTACACCATGACTCGATCTCCTAGCCATTCGAAACCCGGAGGTGTATGTTGGCTATAGCATGTTCATTGTAGGAATTGGATTGCACCAAGATGGAATCTATCTACCTCGGTGGATGAGGAGCATCCCTATGATGATCAAGAGAATCAAGTCCATAAGCCCATAGCCATGGTAGAGAGTGAATAGAAAGAGTTTCTATTAAGATTTTCACATCGAATATGAATCGAATGATTAAATCATATGATAGAAATTAGGGTTTGACGAGTTCACCTTAACCCTAATCTGATCGGGGCTCAAGATAGAAGAACTTAATCACACAAGTAGCTGCACCGAGAGGTTCATTTTTAGTTTTGATGGGTTGCCACCATATGCTGCTAGGTGTCACTGGTGGATTTTGGGAGCAATTAGAATGATTTAGATGATCGATCATTCTAAGTTGTCTGAATTAGAAGAGTTCTGATCCATCAAAAGGAGTTTCGATGATGTCGATGATGGAGATCATGACATATCCCATTACCATATAGAACTGAACCTAACTGGGTCACACAAACAAGGGTTTGGATCTAGATATCATCAATTGGACTAACCCAGTTCAATTGATTTGAATAAGATTCAATTAGGTTCAAGGAAATCATGCTAGCACACGATTGAGCCTAACATTCTTCTTTTTCTATCTTAAAAGTTATCTCGACTGAGCCAAATGAGTTTGTGCTCACTCAAGTATCTTTACCTAGGTCTGACTGGAGCTTGTCCAAGTTAGAAAATGGGTTGTCTTAATTTATGAGATAAATTTGAGACAACACCTGCCATTTTTCGTCACCTGCTAATTCTTGTACTTTGACTTGGTCAAATGTTGACCTTTGACCCTTGGACATCTGCCCATGTGTCATGCACTTATTAGAGAGCAGATAGGGGCTTGTCCCCTCTTTGAAAATTAGAAAGAAGGGGGTGCATGCCTAGGATGGCATGCGCCCATGGATAGGGATGCTGGAGTCCCATACGGATGGGACTCCAGGTTGCTTCTTGGTTTCTACTTAGGTGGCCCTTGGGTATCTACATTGACTAGTCTTAGGTGCCATCTAAGAATGAACCTATGGATCTCTCATCTGATTGGATCAGGTGATGTTATCCCACCAATCAGATTTAGATCTGATTGCACGAAGCAATGTGATTAGCCGGGGTGATGCAGGACTACATGGTGCAGCAGAGTCTATAGAAAGACCCTGTCTGCACCCACTTTTAAAAACTCCTTTTCCAAGCTATGTCCCAAGGCTGCCCCTCTCCCTTCTCCATGCCACCATCTGGCCCTCTCCCTCCTCTCCACGTCTAAGAAAGTTGGGCCTTCAGATTAGTGCGATTCTGGTAAGGAAAGGCTGACGAAAAAGAAAGAAGGCAACACTGCTGCAAAGACGACGGATGATCTTCAGAAGAAGTTTTGAAGATTCTCCAAATTAGATTCAGATTTAATTTTTGAAGAAAATAAAGATAAGGAGAAGGAGAAGATCTCTAGATCTAGCATGAGTGGATATCGATAAAGTCCAGGCGCTTGCGTGGCTAGATCCAGAACCTCAGGGCTTCGCTAGGATCATCAATGGGTAATCAGATTACCTAGAATCAAGATAAAATTAATTCAAAATTAATTTAGTTTTATTTTCTTATTCATCAGATCATAAAATTAGATCTAAAAAGTGTTAGATTTGATTGAGATCTAAGAGGTAATTTTTGAAATATGTCTCTCGATCCAATCAGATCTGAACGAACCTGACCCCGAAAAATCAGGATTCTCCTTCAACTGGTATTAGAGCCAGATTCTTATAAATTTTTTTTTTAGATCTAATTTAATCTGATTAATTAGTGATTTTAGATATCATATGAGATATGATTAGATCTGAAATCAAAAAAATAAAAAATTAAAATTAATTAATCTAGATCTAATATGTATGAGATACATAACTAGACTAGGTATAGAATTATTCTATGTGTAGTCTAGTATAATCATATTTTTTATTTGATTGAATATAATTTTTAGATCTATTTATTTTCTATTTTTTAATATTATAAATATTATAATCAGATCTAAAAATAGAAAATAAATTAAATTTAATTTGTTCATATGAGATATGATAATTGCATGTTTAGAGAAGTTGTAGAATAGTTCTACAAATAGGTCTAGATTAAATTTTATTTGATAAAATTAAATTTAAATTTAATTTTTTAGATGATTATGAGATAATTTAGATCTAAAAAATATGCATGCATGATATATGTGATATATACAAAACATGTTTTAATTAGATCTATTTTTTTATATGAGATATATGCTTAGATCTAATTAGTTTTTGTAGATTAGTTATTTTTTTGATTAAGGCGTTCTCCTTGGCTGTCCGACAATAAGAACAAAGTAGGGCTTAAAGGCCCTCTCCTTTATTCGATGGGATGTTCTTATGATATGTAGGGATGCTGCGCGTTCGTCCTTAATTAGAAATTAAAAACTTACTTTCTGCAAAATCCTAGATCCTAAAATCCTAGGATCTTATTTGCATATTTTATTTTTGAATCCTAACTTAATTAAGAATTAAGTTTATGAAATATCAATTAGGTCTAAAATTGAGAATTTTAGATCTAAGACATATTCATAAATCTGGGTTTGGGCTTGGGTAGCTCAATTAGGTCTAGCGGTTGATCAAACCGAATCAAGAGTTGGTTAGATGGGATCAACAATGCTTAAATTGACCAGCCTAATAGGATTAAGTCTAGGTCAAGATCGAGTCACGTGAGTGATCGATCAAGCTATGACCTGAATAGGCTCAGTGGTTAGAGTCTAGATTGTAGGCTAATCCGATTGGTTCTGTCTTAATAATTTAGTATCTAAAGTAAGTTTGGCAGATACGGTCGACTGATTTTTAATTGGAAGCTACTCGACTCGAATGCATTCTTCTTGAGTTAATGGCATATCCCTTCCACCGGTCTCACTATCTAGCCATGTTTGTTGACTCAGTTCTGATCTGAGGTGGTCAATAATCCAAGCTAACCCATGCCACTAGGTTAGTCATAATGGTTATGACTATGTTAAGTCTAGTTTAATGAGACCTAAATCAAATCTCCCTAAGAAAAGATTAAGTCAAAGGTCTTCCACCATTATAGATGTACGGGCCCTTCTCGGGGTTGATTGTTCTCGGCTGGTTATAGTGGCTCAGTTGCATCAGGAAGATGCAACCATGTCTATTAGGCATCGGATGCTACGGGCTGGAGGATGAATTAGCTCAATATTCTGGATACGGTGAGAAACTCAATTAGGAATCCAATCTGTGCAAATTGTGGGTCTGACTTAACTAAGGAGTGGATCAATATTCTGGACACGGTGAGATTCATGAATTAGAGATCAAGTTTGGGTGCACCATGATTAGAGAATCATTGAATAAGAGTTGTTCACCCATTGGCTAACCTATCACCAATAACTGTTAGATAAGGTGATGAGTAAGTCGGTGGGACCATACCACCTACTAGAACTTAGTAATTGTGGAGATTTTTGTACTCTATAGAGAGAGTGTAGGGATCCGAGAATATAGTGGAAGCTAATTTGTTTAAAAATAAAATTTTTAAATAAATTGGTTAAGTCTTAATTACAATATCTAACTAGAAACATTGACTCTCTATAAAAAAAAGTCTGCATCCAACCCACTAGCACGAATCCTGGATACCCATAGACTGATCGAACCAAATTATAAGGATTGGCTTCGTAACTTCAAAATTTTTTTGGATTTTGAGAAGTTAACTCATGTATTGGACTAGGACCCTCCCACCTTATCAGCTCGTCCATCTGCTGAACAGAGAGCATCTCTAGATAAGTGGACTGACGAAGATAATAAGGCCAGATACTATATGTTGGGCTCAATGTCTGATGAGCTTCAGCGCCAACATGAAGATATTAGAACTGCTCGCCAAATATTGGCTCACCTATAGGAAATATTTGGTGAATAGAGTCACGCAGCCAAGTATCAAGTCACTAAACGACTGTTCAAGACTAAGATGCATGATGGACAGTCAGTCCAAGATCATTGTCTGATGATGATCAAGGACTTGGAAGAGCTTCAGAAGCTCGGAGTGAGATTGGACTTGGATCTACAGAATGACATAATTCTACAATCCTTGACTGATGGGTATGGGCAGTTCATTATGAACTACCATATGCATAAACTTCAAAACTCTTTGGTCGAACTTATGAACATGTTGGTTACCACTGAGCTTTCCATGAAAGGTTCTAAAGGCTCAGTGCTTGCTATGAAATGGACTTCTTTCAAGAGAAAGTCTTTTGGAAAGAAGAAGAAATCTGTGAAAAAGTAGAAGGTGGAAGGAGGAAAAAAGAAAAAGGCAGAGCTGAAGAAGAAGGCCGCTGACAAAGAAAAGTATTTTCATTGCAACAATGACGGCCATTGGAAGCGAAACTGCCCTACTTACCTGGCCACCCTAAAGAAGAAGGAGGCAGGTCCTTCTAGAGGTATGCTCGTTATTGAGTCTAACCTTATGGTTTCTTCTGCATCTAGTTTGGTGCTTGACTCTATTCTAGTGCTCATTTATGCACTTCTATGCAGGATCTTGAGGATAGCAGGAGGCTGAGGGATGGTGAGATAATCCTACGCATCGAAAATGGAGCAAAGGTTGCTATCGTGGCCGTGGGAATGTACCCTCTTCGACTACCATCTGGTTTAGATTTAGGATTAAAAGACTCTTATTATGTGCCTACAGCAAGCAGAAATTTGATTTCTATTTTTTGTCTTATAATTAGAAGGCTATGTAATTAGTTTTCTTAAGGACCATTGTAACATTCTTTATGAAAGAAATAAAATTGCAAATGGTTTCCTTATTAATGGTCTTTATCAGTTACATGTTGATGTATTTGTTTTTAACTTTGAGCAAAATGTGAATGCCATAAAATCAAAACATCCTAGGGATAGTACTAATGATAGGTATCTATCTTAGGTCATATAGCAGAAGATAGGGTTAACAAATTGGAGAAAATCGAGTTATTTTGTCCGTTGACTTCCGAGTCATATCCAATTTGGAAATCCTATCTTAATGGCAAAATGACTAAGCTCCCTTTTGTAGGACATGGGGAAAGGACCACGGATCTTCTTGCCCTAGTACATGCAGATGTATGCAGCCCATTTAATATACCGACTAGAGGCAATTTTGTCTACTTCATAATCTTTATCGATGATTTATCAAGGTATGGGTATGTGTATCTTATTAGACATAAGTCTGAAGCTTTTGAAAAGTTCAAAGAATTCAGACATGAAGTAGAAAAATAAATTGGAAACCCATTAAGGTTCTTCGATCAGATCGAGGAGGTGAATACCTTAGTTGGGAATTCTTGGACTATCTCAAAGAAAATGGCATAGTCTCTCAATGGACTCCACCAGGAACACCTCAAATCAATGGAGTTTCAGAATGGAGGAACAGGACCCTATTAGATATGGTCCGATCCATGATGAGCTTCACAGACCTTCCTGATTTTCTTTGGGGATACTGTTTGTTAACTGTAATATACTTACTGAATAAGATTTCTTCTAAAATTGTTTCAACCACACCATATGAGATATGGCATGGTAAGAAATCAAGTCTGAGTCATCTCAGAATTTGGGATTGTCCGGCTCATGTCAAAAGACAACAAGCGGACAAGTTAGACTTTAGGTCCTTTAGAGCTCGATTCATAGGATATCCTAAAGAGTCATTAGGATATTATTTCTACATTCCAGAAGATCACAATGTGATTGTGAGTCGACATGCCATCTTTCTTGAAAAATAGTTTATTCAAGATAGCGGCATTGGAAAGCAGATCAAGCTCGATGAGAAAGTCTCACAAGAGCAACGAGCTAAGGACCAAATGGAACCAAATCAGGTTAAGCCCAATCCATACACTACCTCCTCCACCTTGTAGATCGAAAAGGGTTTTTCGTCCCCCTGAAAGATACTTAGGTACAATTTCAGAGGATATAGAGAAAATGTTCCTCATAGATAATGGGGTTTATGGTGATGATCTCAAAACCTATAACGAGACGATATCAGATATCGACTCTGAGAAATGGTTAGAGGCAATGAAGTCAGAAATTGACTCGATGCACTCAAACCAAGTCTGGACCTTGATAGATCCACCAAAAGGTATAGTACCTATTGGGTGTAAATGGATCTTCAGGAAAAAAATTGGTGTAGATGGAAATGTGGAGACATTCAAGGCTAGATTAGTGGCAAAAGGTTATAGTCAACGCAAAGACATTGACTATCAGGATATCTTTTCACCAGTAGCTATGCTAAAATCTATTCACACATTGCTTGCTGTTGCATCTTATTTCGATTATGAAATATGGCAAATAGACGTACAAATGGCATTTTTAAATGGACATCTTAAGGAAGATATCTATATAGAATAGCCACTAGATTTCACATCTAATGATGATGATCACAAGGTATGCAAGCTGCAAAGGTCCATATATGGACTTAAGCAAGTATCTCGGAGCTGGAACACTCATTTTAATGATGTGATCAAAATATTTGGTTTCATCAAAAAAGAGGAGGAGCCATGTGTCTTCAAAAAGGTCAGTGGGAGCGCTGTTGTCTTACTCATATTGTACATGGATGACATACTCCTTATCGAGAATGATATTCCCATGTTGACCATACTTAAAATGTGGTTATCTAAGGAATTCTCCATGAAAGACCTAGGAGAAGCATCCTTTATTCTAGGAATTAAGGTCTATAGAGATAGACCAAATAGGATGCTAGGACTTTCACAGAAGATGTACATAGAGGAAGTACTAAAGAGGTTTAGTATGGAAAACTCTAAGAGGGGTTTAGTACCCTTCAGGCATGGCATTCATCTTTCCAAGAAGATGTGCCCTAGCACACCTGAGGAAATAGAATGCATGAGCAAGATCCCTTATGCTTCAGCAATAGGGAGCCTCATGTATGCCATGTTATGTACACGACCTGATATAGCACATGCTGTGAGTGTCACGAGCAGATATCAGTCAAATCCAGGTGAAGAACACTAACTTCTATGAAATGTATCCTTAAGTACTTGAGAAGAACTAAGGATATGTTGTTGGTCTTTGGTAATAGAAAACTCCAAGTCCAGGGGTATATAGACTCAAATTTTATGTCCGATGTAGATGATCGAAAGTCAACATCTGGAAGTCTGTTTGTGTGCAATGGTGGAGCTGTCAGTTGAAAAAGTTTCAAACAGATAGTGATAGTAGATTCCACCATGGAAGCAGAATATATCGCTACGTCAGAAGCTACGAAGAAGGCATTCTGGTATAAGAAGTTTGCCATGGAGATTGGAGTGATGCCATCAGATGCCATTTCTCTGTACTGTGACAATAATGGCACATAGCCCTTGCTAAGGAGCCGAGGTCTCACCAAAAATCTAAGTATATTGAGCGGCAATACTATCTCATCTGTGATTACCTTGAGAAGGGTTACATCGAGATCAAGAGAGTCGACTCCGTAGACAATGCGGTGGACCCGCTTACAAAGTCATTGGGCCAGCAGAAGATCGAAGCCCACCTTGAGAAGATGGGACTTAGATTTGTAGCTAATTGGCTTTAGGTTAAGTGGAAGTTTGTTAGATATGTGTGCCCTAGAAGCTAAAATTGGCTGACACTTATAATATACTTCTAAGGGCAAAATTATAATTTTGATTATAAATAATAAAATGGATTATTTTCTATCACATAAGTGTATTTAGGTGTCTGTGATAACATCCCTTAGATTAATTGATAAATGATAATCCATATTTTCCAAGAGTTTGAGAATTTAAGACATGAATTTTCATTTATTAACTCTATAAAATTGCTCTTTGACCGTAGGATCAATCATGAGGAATGGTGAATTGATCCGACAAGGTTAGTGTATTAATCGCTTTTCTTTATAGTAGATTGAGTCTTAAGTCTATTGGTTAGAAGCATCGGAGTAGAGTAATAGATACTCTGTTAGAGAAGAGGGTACTGAGCATGACACCTCGAGTAGTCATAAAGAAAGTCTACCATTCTCATCGATGATTGACTCGATGCCTCAGTGGTGTATCTGGGTTCTTATGACTAGGATGCAAAAACATTCAGGCAGTTAACACCAAATTGGATGTTATAGTTTGGAAACTACACCATGACTCGAATCTTCCTAGCCATTCGAAACCTGAGGTGTATGTTGGTTATAAGCATGCTCTGTTGTAGGAAATATGGATTGCACCAAGATGATTCTATCTACCTCGGTTGGCATGAAGGAGCAGGCCCTATGAATGATCCATGAGAATCAAGTCATAAGCCCAATGGCCATGTAGAGATGAAATAATAAAAAGAGTTTCGAATAGAATTATTCCACAATCGGACTTAAATTTGAAATGCATTAAATCATATGATAGAAATTAGGATTTGATGAGTTCACCTTAACCTTAATCTTGATCGGGGCTCAAGATAGAAGAACTTAATCCATAAGTGCTGGCACCGAGAGGTTCATTTCAGGTTTTGATGGGTTCCCAACAATATGGTACTCAGGTGTCATGGTGGATTTTGAGAGCAATTAAATGATTTAGATGATCGATCAATTCTAAAGTTGCTGAAATCAGAAGAGTTCTGATCCACAAAAGGAGGTTTTCATGATTCTAGATCTAGTCCGAGTGGATATCGTTAGAGGTAAGATTGCTTGCATGACAAAGATCCATGAACCCGGGCTTGCAGGATATTAATGGGTAATCAGATTACCCAAAATTAAGGTAAAAATTAATTTAAAATTAATTAGTTTTATTTCTTAATTCATCAATCAATTAAAATTAGATCTAAAAGTGTTAGTATCTGTTAGGACTAAAGAGGTGATTTTTAAATATGCCTCTCGATCTAATCAGATCTGAATGAACCTAAACCTTGAAAAATCAGGATTTTCCCTTCAATATTGACCCTTCGATGATTAAGTCAGCGTTCTTTTCGGCTAATAGAAATGGGAATTACGTAGAGGAAGATTCAGCACAAAGATTTTAGAAAGAGGAAAGGAAGAGCTTTTTCTTTTTTGAAAGCATATCTGGAGGGTTCCTTATATAGATGGATCCTGTAACAAACTAATAGTGACAGCTGTAATCATCTGGTAACAAACTAATAGTGACAGCTGCAACCATCTGGTAGTGGGCCATTTAGGACCACATGGAGTTTGTTATGGCGCATAGCGTCTGTTGTCGTAATGTACGAGCCTATCTGGGTCCAACAGCCAAAGCTTGGATGGGAGAGATTGATGGTTCTTTTGGCTACATCGAGGATGAGTGTCGAGGTCCTCTGGGGCTGCTGGATGAAGTTTGGAGAGAGTTTAGCTGTTTGGAGAAGTCCGTCTGAAGGAGAACTCCAGAAGGAGTTTGACTATTGAAGGAGTCCGGTTGAAGGAAAAGCTCGGTAGGAGTTTGACTATTGAAGAAGTTCGACTGAGGGAGGAGTCTGACTGAAGAAGAAGTTCGAGAGGAGTTCAACTACTGGAGGAGTCCAACTGAAAGAGAAGTCTAGAAGGAGTTCGACCGTTGGAGGAGTTTGACTGAAGGAGGAGTCCGAAAGGAGTTGGACTGTTGGAGGAGTCTGACTGAAGGAAAAGTTGGAAGGAGTCTGATTGTTAGAGGAGTCAAGATGAAGGAGAGAAGTTGGGAGAGGTTCAACTATTGAGGAGTCTGACTGGGGAGGAGGTCTGACTGACGAAGAAGTTTGGAAGGGGTCCGACTACTGAAGGGAGTCGGTTGAAAGAGAAGTTTGGAGGAGTTCAACTACTGAAAGGAGTCCGACTGAAGAAGAAGTCTAGATGAAGTTCGACCGTTGGAGGAATCCAATTAAAGGAGAAGTCTGGAAGAGTTCAACTATTGGAGGAGTCTGACTGAAGAAGAAGTTTGGGAAAGAGTCTGACTGTTGGAGGAGTCTAGCTGAAGAAGAAGTTTGGAAGAAGTTCAACTGTTGGAGGAGTCTGGCTGATGGAGAAGTTTGGAAGGAGTTCGATTGTTGAAGGAGTCTGGCCAAAGAAAAGTTTTGAGAGAAATTCAACTATTGGAGGAGTCAGGCTGGGGGAGATGTCTGACTAAAGGAGAAGTTTGGGAGGAGTCTGGCTGAAGGAGAAGTTCGGAGGAGTCTGACTGTTGGAGGAGTTGGTTGAAAAGGAGAATGTTCTGGAGGATTATCAATATTGGAGGAAGGCCCAAGGATAAACATGAGACGGGTGCATAATGGATATGGGATCCTACCGAGATCAAGCTCAGCACAACTTTGAGTGGAGACCGATTTATCCACCGACTAGTCCCCTCTACTGTTGAGTTTGAAGTTCAAGGGAAGGGAGTATCGGAGCTGATGACTGCGTCGAGAGTCTCTTTTCCATTTTCTTATCTTTGCTAGATGTGGCATTTCTTAGTGCTTCTGCAACGCGACATCAAAGCTTCATAAATTTGAGATGAATCGAAGAAAACTGTTAGATTTATGTGCCCTAGAGCCAGAATTGGCTACACTTGTAATACACTTCTAGGGGCAAAATTTGTTAATTTTGACTAAAATCAACAAATGGTTATTTTCTATCACATGTGTATTTAGTGTCTTGTAACATCCTTTGAGTTAATGGCAATGATAATTCATATTTTCAAGAGTTTGAAAATTTAGACATGAATAATCATTATTAACTCATAAATTGCTCCTACCATAGGATCATCACGAGGATGGTGATTGATCGGAAGGTTGTGTGCACAATCACTTTCTTCTTAGTAGATGAGTCTTGAGTTCTACGGTGTGGAGACACCGAGTGAGAGTACAGGTACTCGTTAGAGAAGAGGGCACTGAGCGTGACCACGTGAGTAGTCATTAGGGAGTCTACCTTCTCGTCAATGACTGACTCGATGCTGTAGTAGTGTGTCTGGTTCTTTGACCTGAGGTGCATCGGAGTTTCACGAGGGTGTTATTAGTTTTGACTACACCATTACTCGATCTCCTAGCCATATGGAACCCTGAGGTGTATGTTGGCTATAGCATGTTCATTGTAGGAACTGGATGGCATCAAGATGGAATCTATCTACCTCGGTGGTAGAGGAGCAGCCCTATGATAATCATGAGAATCAAGTCAGAAGCCCATGGCCATGGCAGAGTAAATAATAAGAAAGAGTTTCTATTTAGATTTTCACATTGGACTCAATCGAATGATTACATTATATGAAGAAACTAGGGTTTGACGAGTTTACCCTTACCCTATCTGATCGGGGCTCAAATAGAAGACTTAATCACAAGGTAGCTGCACCAAGAGGTTTGCATTCAGCTCTGATGGGTTGCCACCATATACTCTAGGTGTCACTGTGGATTTTGGGAGTAATTAGAATGATTTAGATGATCGATCTTCTAGCTATTCGAATCAGAAGAGTTCTGATCCATCGAAGGAGTTTCGATGATGTCGAATGATTAGAGATCATGACATATCCCATTACATATAGAACTGAACCTAACTGGTCACACAAAACAAGGGTTTGGAATGTGGTGATCATCAATTGAACTGATCCAGTTCAATTGATCGAATGAGATTCAATTAGGTTCAAGGAAATATGCTAGCACTCGATTGAACCTAATTCTTCTTTTGCTATTCTAATAAGTTGTCCTGTCTGAGCCAAAGGAGTTTGTGCTCAATCAAAGGCCTTCATATGTGGTCTGGACTGGAGGTTGTCCAAGTCAGAATAGGTTGTTCTTATTTTATATAAGAACATTACCTGCCATTTTTTGGTCACCTTCAATTTCTTTTCTTTGACTTTGGTCAAAAGTCTACCTTTGACTGTCAAACGTTGACCTTGACACTTTCGACTTTTGACCATATGTCATGCACCTATTGGAGAGCTGGTGGAGGCTTCCTCCTACCAGAACCTGGCAAGGAGGAGGGCTCAGCCACCCTAAGCGTGCGCCCAAGTTGGAGGCACCTAGGAGTCCTTGTTGGACAAGGACTCCACCTCCCTTTTGGATTCCAATTAGAGTTCTTCTAAGAATCCAGTTGTGATTGTCTAGGCACCCTCTAAGGAGGAATCCAGGGGACTCTATTCCCACCAATCAGTTTATATTTGATTTCACAAAGGGTGGATTGGTTGGAAGAAGAGGAGTTGGATCACAGTTAGTCTATAAATAAGACCCTGTACCCAACTCAAGAGGCTAAAAAAAAAAAAAAAGAGTTTCCATACGCCCAAGGCTCCTCTCCCTCCTTCTCCATGGAAACCACCTTCTCCCCTTGCTCTCCACGTCCAAAAGGAGTTTTGGATTTTTGTTGGGTGGATTCAAGCAAGAAAGGGATCAAAAGAAGAAGGCTGCGCTGTGCAAAGGAGACTGCTAATCTTCAAAGGAGTTTTGAAGAAACCTTCAGATCAGATCAATTTTTGAGATGTGATAGAGAAGAAGAGGATCTCTAGATCCAGTTCGAGTGGATATCGGTAGAGGCCAGGCGCTTGAGTGGCTAGATCCAGAACCTTCCGCTGCATACAGGATCATCAACAGGGTAATAGGATTACCCAAATCAGGTAAATTAAATTTGATTTAATTTATCCTTATTTATTTTATTTATTAAAATAATAAGAATCAGATCTGAAACATCTCAAATCTAATATAGATCAAAGAAAAATTTTTTGAAATATATCTCTTGATCTGATCAGATCTGAACGAACCTGGACCGAGAAATCAGGATTTTCCCTTCAACTGGTATCAGAGCCATGGTTCTAAAATTATTTAGATCTGATTTTAAATTTATTTTAATTCAGAAAATAATTAATTTTAGATGTCACATGAGATGTGATCAGATCTGAAATCAGAAAAAATTAAAATTAAATAATTTGGATCTAAGATTAGAAGATATGCATGACTAGTTCTAGAATAGAATAGTTCTATAGAATAGTCTTGCATGTTTTTGATTTAATCTGATTAAATCATATTTTAGATCCTTTTATTTACTATTTTTTGATATTATAAGTGTTATAATAACATCTAAAAAATAGCAAATAAAAATTATTTAATTTTAAACATCATATGAGATATGATTGATGCATGTCTAGACTAGTTGTAGAATAGTTCTACATAATTATCTAGATTAGAATTTATTTTGATTAGATCAATTTAAATCTAATTTTTTAGATTATTATGAGATAATTTAGATCTGAAAACATGCATGATTCGATACATGAGATGTATGCAAAATATGCCATGATTAGATCTACTTTGTATATGAGATATATGATATAGATCTGATACTATTTTGTAGTATTGAATGTTCCTGATTAAGGCGTTCCTCTTGGCCGTCCGGTCATAAGAACGAAGAAGGGTTTGAAGGCCCTCTCTTTCCATTCGATGGGGTGTTCTTATGATGTGTAGGGGTGCTGCGTGTTCGTCCTTAATCAGAAACCCAAAACTTACTTTCTGCAAAACCCTAGATCCTGAAACCCTAGGATTTATTGTGCATATTTTGTTTATGAACCCTACTTAATTAAGAATTAAGTTTATGGAATATTAATTAGGTCTAAAATTGAGAATTTCAGATCTAAGACATATTCATAATACTGGGTTCGGGCTTGGGTAGCTCAATTAGGTCTAAGCGGTTGATCAAACCGAATCAAGAGTTGGTTAGATGGGATCAACAATGCTTAAATTGACCAGCCTAATAGGATTAAGTCTGGGTCAAGATCGAGTCACGATCAAGCAAGACCTAATTAGGCTCAGAGGTTAGAGTCTGGATTGTAGGCTAACCCAATTGGTTCTGGACTCAACAATTTGGTGTCTAAGGTAAGTTTGGCACATACGACCGACTGGTTTTTAATTGGAAGCTACTCGACCTGAATGCGTTCTTGTACGAGTTAATGGCATATTCCTTCCACCGGTCTCACTTACCTGGCCATATCTGTTGACACAGTTCTGATCTGAGGTGGTCAATAATCCGAGCTAACCCATGCCACTAGGTTAGTCATAATTGTTATGACTAAGCCAAGTCTAGTTTAATGAGACCTGAATCAATTCTCCCTAAGAAAAGATTAAGTCTGAGGTCTTCCACCATTGTAGATGTGCGGGCCCTTCCCGGGGTTGATTGTTCTCGGCTGGATACAGTGGCTCAGTTGCACCGGGAAGATGCAACCATGTCTATTAGGCATTGGATGCTATGGGCTGGAGGATGAGTTGGGCTCAATATTTCGGATACGGTGAGAGACTCAATTAGGAACCCAGTCTATGCAAATGGTGGGTCTGACTTAACTAAGGAGTGGATCAATATTCTGGATACGGTGAGATTCATGAATTAGAGACCAAGTTTGGGTGCACCATGATTAGAGAATCATTGAACAAGAGTTGTTCACTCATTGGCTAACCCATCACCAATAACTGTTAGGTGAGGTGATGAGTCAGTTGGTGAGACCGCACCACCCACTAGAAATCATTAATCATGGAGATTTTTGCATCTCTACAGAGGGAGTGTAGGGATCCGAGAAAATAGTGGGAGCTAATTTGTTTAAAAATAAAATCTCTAAATAAATTGGTCAAGTCAAAATTACAATATCTAACTAGAATCTTTGACTCTCTATAGAAAAATGTCTGCGTCCAACCCATTGGCACGTATCCTGGACACACATAGACTGACCGGACCCAATTATAAAGATTGGCTCAGGAACTACAAAATTAGTTTTGGGTTCTGAGAAGTTAACCCATGTTTTGGACCAGGACCCTCCCACCTTACCAGCCCGTCCATCTGTTGAACAGAGAGCATCTCTGGAAAAATGGATAGACGAAGATAATAAGGCCAGATATTACATGTTGGGCTCGATGTCTGATGAGCTCCAGCGCCAACATGAAGATATCGGGACTGCTCGCCAAATGTTGGCTCACCTGCAGGAGATGTTTGGTGAACAGAGTCGCGCAGCCAAATATCAAGTCACGAAATGACTTTTTAAGGCTAAGATGCGTGATGGGCAGTCAGTCCAAGATCACTGTCTGACAATGATCAAGGACATGGAAGAGCTTGAGAAGCTCGGTGTGAAGTTAGACTTGGACCTGCAGAACGATATTATTCTGCAATCCTTGACTGATGCATATGGGCAATTCATCATGAATTACCACATGCATAAACTTCAGAATTCCTTGGCCGAATTAATGAATATGCTGGTTACCGCTGAGCTTTCTATGAAAGGTTCTAAAGGCTCAGTTCTTGCTATGGAATGGACTTCTTCCAAAAGAAAGTCTTATGGAAAGAAAAAGAAGTCTGTGAAAAAGCAAAAGGTGGAAGGATCAAAGAAGAAGAAGGCAGAGCCGAAGAAAAAGGCCGATGTCAAAGGAAAGTGTTTCCATTGCAACAGCGACGGCCATTGGAAGCGGAACTGCCCTACTTACCTGGCCACCCTGAAGAACAAGAAGGAAGGTCCTTCTGGAGGTATGCTCGTTATTGAGTCTAACCTTACGGTTTCTTCTGCATCCAGTTGGGTGCTTGACTCTGGTTCTAGTGCTCATCTGTGCACTTCTATGCAGGGTCTTGAGGATAGCAGGAGGCTGAGGGATGGAGACATGATCCTACGCATCGGTAATGGAGCAAGAGTTGCTGCAGTAGCCGTGGGAACATACCCTCTTCGATTACCATCTGGTTTAGACTTAGTTTTGAAAGACTGTTATTTTGTGCCTGCAGCTAGCAGGAATTTGATTTCTGTTTCATGCTTAGCACAAGAAGGTTATGTGATCACCTTCTTTAAGGACCATTGTAACATTCTTTATGAAAGAAATAAAATTGCAAATGGTTTCCTTATTAATGGTCTTTATCAGCTACATATTGATGTACCTGTTCTAACTATCGAGCAAAATGTGAATGCCAAACGACCTAGGGATAGTCCAAATGATAGATATCTATGGCACCTGAGATTAGGTCATATAGCAGAAGATAGGATCAACAAATTGGAGAAAAATGGGCTATTGAGTCCATTGACTTCCGAGTCATATCCAACTTGTGAATCTTGTCTTCAAGGCAAAATGACTAAACTCCCTTTTGTTGGACATGGGGAGAGGGCCACAGATCTCCTTGCCCTAGTACATACTGATGTGTGCGGCCCATTTGATGTGCCGGCTAGAGGCAATTTTGTCTACTTCATTACCTTTACCGATGATCTGTCTAGGTATGGGTATGTGTATCTTATGAGACACAAGTCTGAAGCTTTTGAAAAGTTCAAAGAATTCAGACATGAAGTAGAAAAACAAACTGGAAAACCCATTAAGGTTCTTCGATCAGATCGAGGAGGTGAATACCTTAGCCGAGAATTCCTAGACTATCTAAAGAAAAATGGCATAGTCTCTCAATGGACTCCACCAGGAACACCTCAACTCAACGGGGTTTCAGAATGGAGAAATCGGACTCTATTGGATATGGTTCGATCCATGATGAGCTTCACAGACCTCCCTGATTTTCCTTTGGGGACACTCATTGTTAACTTCAATTCTATCTACTGAATAGGGTTCCCTCTAAAACCGTTCCTACCACACCGTATGAGATATGGCACGGTAAGAAACCAAGTCTGAGTCATCTCAGAATTTGGGGTTGTCCAGCTCATGTCAAAAGACAACAAGCGGACAAGTTAGAGTTTAGGTCCTTTCAGAGCTCGATTCATAGGATATCCTAAAGAGTCATTAGGATACTATTTCTACATTCCAGAAGACCACAATGTGATTGTGAGTCGACATGCCATCTTTCTTGAAAAATAGTTTATTCAAGACAGCGGCATTGGAAAATAGATCAAGCTTGATGAGAAAGTCTCACAAGTGGAACGAGCTAAGGACCAATTGGAACCAAATCAGGTTGAGCCAATAAGAACACTACCTCCTCCACCTCGTAGATCGAAAAGAGTTTTCCCGTCCCCCTGAAAGATACTTAGGTATTATTTCAGAGGAAGTAGAGAAAATGTTCCTCGTAGGTAATGGTGCTCATGGTGATGATCCCAAAACCTACAATGAGGCGATATCAGATATCGACTCCGAGAAATGGCTAGAGGCAATGCAGTCAGAAATTGACTCGATGCACTCAAACCAAGTCTGGACCTTGGTAGATCCACCAGAAGGTATAGTACCTATTGGGTGTAAATGGATCTTCAAGAGAAAGATTGGTGCAGATGGGAATGTGGAGACATTCAAGGCTAGACTAGTGGCAAAAGGTTATAGTCAATGCGAAGGCATTGACTATCAGGATACCTTTTCCCCAGTGGCTATGCTAAAATCCATCCGCACATTGCTTGCCGTTGCAGCCTATTTCGATTATGAAATATGGCAAATGGACGTGAAAACGGCATTCCTAAATGGATATCTTGAGGAAGATATCTATATGGAACAGCCGCTAGGTTTCACATCCAGTGATACTGATCACAAGGTTTGCAAGCTGCAAAGGTCCATATATGGACTTAAGCAAGCATCTCGGAGCTGGAACACTCGTTTCAATGATGTGATCAAAAAGTTTGGTTTCATCAAAAATGAAGAGGAACCGTGTGTTTTCAAAAAGGTCAGTGGGAGCGCTGTTGTCTTCCTCGTATTGTACGTGGATGACATCCTCCTTATTGGGAATGATATTCCCATGTTGACGACAGTCAAAATGTGGTTGTCCAAGGAATTCTCCATGAAAGACCTAGGTGAAGCATCCTTTATTCTAGGAATTAAGGTCTATAGGGATAGACCGAATAGGATGCTAGGACTTTCACAGAAGATGTACATAGAGGAAGTACTAAAGAGGTTTAGTATGGAAAACTCTAAGAGGGGATTAATACCCTTCAGACATGGTATTCATCTTTCCAAGAAGATGTGCCCTAGCACACCTGAGGAAATAGAACGCATGAGCAAGATCCCTTATGCTTCTGCAATAGGGAGCCTCATGTATGCCATGCTATGTACACGACCTGATATAGCCCATGCTGTGAGTGTCACAAGCAGATATCAGTCAAATCCAGGTGAAGAACACTGGACTTCTGTGAAATGTATCCTTAAGTACTTGAGAAGAACTAAGGATATAATGTTGGTCTTTGGTAATGGAGAACTCCAAGTCCAGGGATACACAGACTCAGATTTCATGTCTGATATAGATGATCGAAAGTCGACATCTGGTAGACTGTTTGTGTGCAATGGTGGTACTGTCAGCTGGAAGAGTTCCAAGCAAACGGTGATACCACCGCATCCATGATTACCTCAAGAAGGGTTACGTCGAGGTCAAGAGAGTCAACTCCACAGATAATGTGGCAGACCCACTTACAAAGCCGTTGGGCCAGCAAGAAGTTCGAAGCCCACCTTGAGAAGATGGGACTTAGACTTGTAGCCAATTGGCTTTAGGACAAGTGGGAGATTGTTAGATATATGTGCCCTAGAAGCCAGAATTGGCTGACACTTGTAATACACTTCTAGGGGCAAAATTGTAATTTTGACTAAAATCAATAAATGGATTATTTTCTATCACATATGTGTATTTAGTGTCTGTGATACATCCTTTGAGTTAATGGCAATGATAATTCATATTTTCAAGAGTTGAAAATTTGAGACATGAATAATCATTATTAACTCATAAATTGCTCCTAACCATAGGATCATCACGAGGATGGTGATTGATCCGGAAGGTTCGTGTACAATCACTTCTCTTTAGTAGATGAGTCTTGAGTCTACGGTGTGGAGACACCGGAGTGAGAGTACAAGTACTCGTTAGAGAATGAGGGCACTGAGCGTGACCACCTCGAGTAGTCATTAGGGAGTCTACCTTCTCGTCAATGACTGACTCGATGCTGCAGTAGTGTGTCTGGTTCTTTGATCTGAGGTGCATCGGTAGTTCACCTTGAGGGTGTTATAGTTTGACTACACCATTACTCGATCTCCTAGCCATATGGAATCCTGAGGTGTATGTTGGCTATAGCATGTTCATTGTAGGAACTGGATGGCATCAAGATGGAATCTATCTACCTCGATGGTAGAGGAGCAGCCCTATGATAATCATGAGAATCAAGTCCAGAAGCCCATGGCCATGGCAGAGTGAAATAATAGAAAGAGTTTCTATTTAGATTTTCACATTGGACTCAAATCGAATGATTACATTATATGACAGAAACTAGGGTTTGACGAGTTTACCATAACTCTGATCTGATTGGGGCTCAAGATAGAAGGACTTAATCACACAGGTAGCTGCACCAAGAGGTTCGCATTCAACTCTGATGGGTTGCCACCATATACTGCTAGGTGTCATTAGTGGATTTTGGGAGTAATTAGAATGATTTAGATGATCGATCATTCTAGCTATTCGAATCAGAAGAGTTCTGATCCATCGAAAGGAGTTTCGATGATGTCGATGATAGAGATCATGACATATCCCATTACCATACAGAACTGAACCTAATTGGGTCACACAAACAAGGGTTTGAATTCTGGTGATCATCAATTGAACTGATCCAGTTCAATTGATCTGAATGAGATTCAATTAGGTTCAAGGAAATTATGCTAGCACTCGATTGAACCTAACGTTCTTCTTTTGCTATCATAAATAAGTTGTCCTGTCTGAGCCAAAGGAGTTTGTGCTCAATCAAAGGCCTTCATATGGTCTGACTGGAGGTTGTCCAAGTCAGAATAGGTTGTCTTATTTTATAAGACATTACCTACCATTTTTGGTCACCTGCCATTTCTTATTCTTTGACTTTGGTCAAAAGTCTACCTTTGACTGGTCAAACATTGACCATTGACACTTTGACTTTTGACCACATGTCATGCACCTATTGGAGAGCTGGTGGGGGCTTGTCCCCCTACCAGAACCTGGCAAGGAGGAGGGTGCACGCCACCCTAGGCGTGCGCCCAAGTTGGAGGCACCTAGGAGTCCTTGTTGGACAAGGACTCCACCTCCCTTTTGGATTCCAATTAGAGTTCTTCTAAGAATCCAGTTTGACTGGTCTTAGGCGCCCTCTAAGGAGGAATCCAGGGGACTCTATTCCCACCAATCAGATTTAGATCTGATTTCACAAAGGGTTGTGATTGGTTGGGAAGAAGAGGAGTTGGATCACAGTTAGTCTATAAATAAGACCCTGTACCCAACTCAAAGAGGCTAAAAAAAAAGAAAAAGAGTTTCCATACGCCCCAAGGCTACCTCTCCCCTCCTTCTCCATGCCAAACCACCTTCTCCCCTTGCTCTCCACGTCCAAAAGGAGTTTTGGATTTTTGTTGGTGTGATTCAAGCAAGAGAAAGGCGATCAAAAGCAAGAAGGCTGCGCTGCTGCAAAGGACGACTGCTGATCTTCAAAAGGAGTTTTGAAGATCCTCTAGATCTAATTTTTGGAGATGTGATAGAGAAGAAGAGGATCTCCAGATCCAGCCTGAGTGGATACTGGTAGAGGCCAGGTGCTTGCGTGGCTAGATCCAGAACCTTCCGCTGCATATAGGATCATCAACAGGATAATAGGATTACCCAAATCAGGTAAATTAAATTTGATTTAATTTATCCTTATTTATTTTATTTATTAAAATAATATTAATCAGATCTGAAACATCCCAGATTTGATATAGATCAAAGAAAAAATTTTTGAAATATATCTCTTGATCTGATCAGATCTGAACGAACCTGGATCGGAAAATCAGGATTTTTCTTCAGAAACACCTTTGGAGCTCCACGCCAAAACTCTACCAAGGATACGGCACCATTATGGGCCTGTCCACTGCCAGTCTCTACCATGATAGTGGGGGCACGCATTGGGCATAGGCTGGTTGAAGGAAATTCGCAATCATAACTGCTTAGAATCTTCAGGGCTATTTAATCTGTTTTCTTCCCCCAAGTCGTTACCTCTCTCAAAATCTTCTTGCTCCTCTTCTTCTGATTTTCTTCTCTCCATCGTGTGAGAGCTCAAGCTTTTCCTTCTACTTCCTTTGATCCCAGGTGTTCTCTCGTCTGTCTTCTATGGCCTTCATCATCTCCCTGCCTCTTCCAATCAACTTAGGTCAGCTTCACTATCCTTTCTCAAGTTATTCCTGCATTTTCTACTTTTCGCTCCTTAGATCTCTTTGTAGAAGTTTTTTGCGCTTCATTTTCTTAGCTTTTTGAGTATTTTTTATAATTTTGCTTTGATCCAGATGTCCACCGAGGAATGCTAGTCGACCTACTTGGGGAGTTCAGCTCCTCTAGCCTTAGCGAACCTATCTCTCAGGAAGGTCAAGCTTTCTAAGTTGCCCCCTCCTTCCTTTGTACCGATAGTTATTGCCTGCCAACTTTGGTCTAATGATCTTTCATTAATTAGGATTCAGTTCAATATTTTCTTCAAATATGAGCTCAGACTTTTCGGACCTAATGATAGGGCCTGCTCTCTGCCTCCCGACCAAACCAGCCTATATTTAGAGGCTCTTCGGGCTGGGTTTAGGTTACCCTTACCCCCTTTCGTAGCCAACCTATTTAGATTTCTCAACATCTTACTTGCTGCTCTGACATCGAACTTTTTTAGGTTCATCATAGGATTTTTTTTCTTGTGTACCATGGTAGGCGTCCGACCTATCATTTTCTTATTTTGGATCTTCTTTACCTTCAAACACCACCCGACTACTAAGGATTGGTGGTATGTGTCCCCCAAATTTGACAGGAAGGAATTACTTAAGGGCACCCCCTCTTCTATCCATGGCTAGAAGGAGAAATTCTTCTTCATCTCAAATCCATCCTTGAGGTTAGGACTTCCTCCGTGGGGAGAGATAAGGAACTCAATCCACCGAGCTCCAGGGCTGAAAAGCGAGGATCGAGGTTCGATCGATATATTGAAGGGCTTTAACTTTCCACCAATCACCAACCTTTTGGACAAGCAGATCCTATTTAACCTCGACCTCAGTCCCCTGAATTTGGTAGGTAGTCTTTTTTTTTGGTTGGTTGTGGGATGTTCTTTGTCTAGACCTTGGCTTTTCTTTGACCTTTCCTGACTTTGATTTCTATCCTTTACAGAGATGACTCCTGAAGAGCGAGACCGTCCAACCAAGGGACTTAAATCCTCCAAAAGGAATGATGACCCCACTGGGGATCTTCCAAAGAAAGCCCACATTGGTGAGTCCAGCCATGCCGTGCTGATCCAAGCCATGCCCACCCCCGAGTCTGCTACCACCATACTGAGCCCAACCCCGTTCGAAGAGGTCACTCCATTTGGTCCCCTCCAGTTGGAGGATGCCACTAGAAAAAAGAAGAAGAGGGCTGTCGGTAAGGAGCTCGGAAGGAGGGTTGGGAGCTCCAAAAGTGGGGCTCCCAACCAAGAACAAGCTTCTCTGGATGATCGGGAGATCATCCAATCACTCATGAAGGGGAGTATTCTTCCCCACATTGCGGCGAAGATGCTGTGAAGGGGTGACGTCGAGAGATTTGATGAGTCCTTCACCACTTATCTTGAGGTAGTCTTCTCTCTCATAGTTTTGGTCTGGGGTCTTTTCCATTTTCAAAGTTAGGGCTCCCTAATTTTAACTTGGTTTTCTATCGTAGCTCGAGCATTATCTCTTTGCCCACTCTGAGGTGGCCGATCAGAGGCAGGCCGAAGCCTCAACGGCCCTCGAGGAAGCTCGTGCGGAGGCTAAGAAGGTCCGGACCGAAGTCGAGAGCATGAGGTTGGCTTCAAAAATCCAATCCACTGAGCTCAAGCACCTTCGGGAAGAGTTGAGGGTGGAGCATGAGAAGACGACGAACTTGAGGACTGCCTTAGCTCAAGAGGAGGAGGAAAAGAGGAAGGCGCAGGAAGGGGTCCGTGCGGTGGTGGAGCAAGCTGTCCAAAGCTTCAAGTCCTCTAGGGACATGGAGGACATTAAAATCGCTTTTGCTCAAGAGGCCTTTATCGAGGGGTTCCAGATCTGCCTGAGAAGCATTGCTGAGAATTTTTTTGAGGTAGATTTGGACCTCTTGATGGAATAGCCCGGTGATAGAGCCGATCCTTCATCCCTCAAGGTTGGAGTTGTCCCGACCGATGTTCCTTCTTCTTCAGCTGTGGGAGCTATCCCAAAAGCTCCTGAACCCATCACTGCTGTGCTTGAGCCTGCCCACAGACCGAAGGTGAATGAAGATGCTCCAACCTCTCTTATGGCCGAGCTGCTCGCTTGAAGAAGAAGTTGAGAAAAATCGAGGATGATCTCCAAGAATTGAGGAAGAACTCTTCAGAGGCGACTATCGAAGTTACCAACCTTAGGAATCTATACAAGAAGGACTCTACCAATTTCAGCATTCAAAAGGCAACTTCGAGAAAGAAATGGCCAAACTAAGAAGAAGCACCAGCAATAAGTCTTGGGAGTTAACGGTAAATATTAGCTACCTTAAGATCGATCTTATGGTGGCGAAGAAAAAAATTCAACTGCTGGAGGAAACTTCATCATGGTCTACCGACAGGACCCAGTACTATTAGGATTGGTCCAAGAGGTTCTCTAAACTTTAGAAGCAGCTCTACGATGCCAAAGCCTAGCATAATGAGTATAAGCTAACTTGATCGAAGAAGGTGACCAGGCTCGAGCATGAGCTCCGAACAGCTAATAGAGAGGTGAGCCATCTCCAGCAATAACTAGCTGATGGTCGGTGGGCTATCTCTAGTGGAGAGTCGAAGGAGATTGCCTCCTTGAAGAAGACCATCGGTGATCTTTCAAAGGCTGTCGGAATGGAGAAAGCCAAAGTTCAGCAATTGAAGCTTCAACTAATATGTGAGCATCAAGCCATCCAAGAAGCAGAGGCCGAGTCTGAGGTCCTAAGGAGGTAGCAGTGGCAGCTCGAGGGCCAGTTTGGGCATATCAATAGAGTGTACATAGATAATTTATATAAAAAAAAAGAACATGAGGAGGAAATCATTAGGTTGATGCAGGCCTTGGTGATGGCCGACGTGGACGATCCGAAGCCTGAGTAGTCCGGTTCATCTTAAGGCTTCACCTCTTTTTATTTATATATTTTTTTGTAATCGATCTTGTCGATCCTTGTTGCATTAGCTTTCTTATAATATGTAGTCAGTTTGGCCGACCTTCATCCTACTTATAATGAATTTAAACATGTAATAAAATAATACCTTATTCGTCGTTGCCTCATGTGAATGCAATGCTTGCCTACGACCCTTCTCTCTTTTTTTTTTTACTCTTATTAGGATGAGGTTTTCCTCCTATTCCTAATGAGGCCATAGGGGCATATTAGGACTGGTGTCAGGGCCTCTCCCCTCATCCCTTCTAAAGCAAATGAGGCTCCTTCGATTTTGCTCAAGTTAGGATGACGTTCTCCTCCTATTCCTAATGGGCTGTAGGGGTGCATTAGGGTCGTTGTCAGGGCTTCTTCCATCATCTCATATAAAATGAATGAGGCCTTCAACTTTGCTCACGTTAGGATAAGGTTCTCCTCCTATTCCTAATGGGCTGTAGGGGCACATTAGGGTCATTGTCAGGGCCTCTCCCCTCATCTCATCTAAAATGAATGAGTTCTTCAACTTTGCTCACGTTAGGATGAGGTTCTCCTCCTATTCCTAATGGATTATAGGAGCACATTAGAGCCGTTGCCAAGGCCTCTCCCCTCATCTCGTCTAAAATGAAGGAGGCCTTCGACTCTGCTCATATAAGGATGAGGTTCTCCTCCTGTTCCTAATGGGTTGTGAGAGCACATTAGTGAAGGAAAAAAAATCTTATTTTTCAGGTCAGGTTCATTTAGATCTAATTAGATCAAGAGGGATATTTCAAAAAAAATTTCTCTAAGATCCTAATCAAATTTGAGACTCCTCAAATATGATATTATTGATCTGATAATTAAAATAAAAAAAAATAAAAATTAAATCTAATTTAATTACATATTTATTTTGGATAATCTAATTATCCTATGATGATCTCGATGTTTGCTTGAGGTTTTGGACGTAGCCATGCAAGCGCCTGGCCTCTACCGATATCCACTCAAGTAGGATCAGGAGATCTTCTCCTTTTTAATCAATCCTGCAAAAATCAGATCTAGATCTGATCTTGAAGATCTTCAAAACTCTTTTTGAAGAACAGTCGTTGCCTCTTGCAGCAGTGCTCCCTTCTTCATTTCCTAGCACCTTTCACTTGCTTGGATCGTACCTTATTCATGCCCAAAACCCCTTGGGCATGGAGAGGAGAGAGAAGCCCAGAGGATGGCATGAAGAAGGAGGGAGAGAGGCTTTATGGCATGGGCTAATAGAAGAAGCATTAAAACCTAGGTGTAGATAGGATTTATATAGATCCTGTTGCGCCATGCAGTGCCACATCTGTAGGAAAATCGTGATTTCTCGGACCAAGTTCATTCAGATCTGATCAGATCAAGAGATATATTTCAAAATTTTTTCTTTTTGATTCTAATTAGATTTAGGATATTTTAGATCTGATTCTTATTATTTTAATAATTAAAATAAAATTAGATAAATTAAATCAAATTTAATTTACCTTGAAGTGGGTAATCCTATTACCCATTGATGATCCTGTGAGCAGCGGAAGGCTCTGGATCTAGCCATGCAAGTGCCTGGCCTCTACCGATATCCACTCGAGCTGGATCTAGAGATCCTCTTCTTCTCTATCACATCTTCAAAAATTAGATCTGTATCTGATCTGGAGGATCTTCAAAACTCCTTTTGAAGATCAACAGTCGTCGTTTGCAGCAGCACAGCCTTCTAGCTTTCAGCTGCCTTTCTCTCGTCTAGATTGCACCAACCATTGTCCAAACCACTTTGGATGTGGAGAGGAGAGGAAGAAGGTGGGTTTGGCATGGAGGAAGAGGGGAGTGGAGGCCTTGGGGCATGGGAATTGAATTCGTTTCCAATATTCTTTGGGTTGGGCATAGGGTCTTATTTATAGACTATCTATGATCCAACTCCTCTTTTTCCCAACCAATCACAACTCTTTGTAAAATCATATCTAAATCTCATTAGTGGGAATAGAGTCCCATAGATTCCTCCTTAGATGGTGCCTAAGACCAGTCAAAGTTTGTTCTTAGGAGAACTCTAATCAGAATCCAAAAAAAAGATGGAGTCCCTGTCCAACAGAGACTCCTGGGCGCCTCCAACTTGGGCACACGCCAAGCATGGCGTGCACCATCCTTCTTGCTAGGTTCTGGCAGGGGGACAGGCCCCCACCAACTCTCCAATAGGTGCATGACATGTGGATAGAAGTCAAAGTATCAATGGTCAATGTTTGACCAGTCAAAGGTCAACTTTTGACCAAAGTCAAAGAACGAGAAATGGCAAGTGACCAAAAATGGCAGGTAATGTCTTATAAAATAAGACAATCTTTTCTGACTTGGATAAGCTCCAGTCAGATAAAGTGAAGGCTTCTAAATGAGCACAAACTTCTTTGGCTTAGTCAGGACAACTATTTATGGTAGTAAAAGAAGAACGTTAGGTTCAATCGAGTGCTAGCATGATTTTCTTGAACCTAATTGAATCTTATTCAGATCAATTGAACTGGATTAGTTCAATTGATGATCACCAAATTCAAACTCTTGTTTGTGTGATCCAGTTAGGTTCGGTTCTGTATGGTAATGAAATATGTCATGATCTCTATCATCGACATCATCGAAACTCCTTTCGATGGATCGGAACTCTCCTGATTTGACCAGCTAGAATGATCGATCATCTAAATCATTCTAATTGCTCCCAAAATCCACTAGTGACACCTAGTAGTATATGGTGGAAACCCATCAGAGCTGAATATGAACCTCTTGGTGTAGCTACCTGTGTGATTAAGTTCTTCTATCTTGAGCCCCAATCAGATTAGGGTTAAGGTGAACTCATCAAACCCTAGTCTCTGTCATATGATGTAATCATTCGATTCAAGTCCAATGTGAAAACCTAAATAGAAACTCTTTCTATTATTTCACTCTACCATGGCCATGGACTTCTGGACTTGATTCTCATGATCATCATAGGGCTGCTCCTCTACCACCGAGGTAGATAGATTCCATCTTGATGCTATCCAGTTCCTACAATGAACATGCTATAGCCAACATACACCTTAGAATTCCATATGGCTAGGAGATCGAGTAATGGTATAGTCAAACTATAACACCCTCAAGGTGAACTGCCAATGCATCTCAGGTCAAAGAACTAGACACACCACTGCAGCATCGAGTTAGTCATTGATGAGAAGGTAGACTTCCTAATGACTACTCGAGGTGGTCACGCTCAGTGCCCTCGTTCTCTAACGAGTACCTGTACTCTCGCTCCAGTGTCTCCACACCGTAGACTCAAGACTCATCTACTAAAAAAAAATAATTATACACCAACCTTCTAGATCAATCACCATCCTCATGATGATCCTATGGTCGGAAGCATTTTATGAGTTAATAATGATTATTCATGTCTTAAATTTTCAACTCTTGAAAATATGAATTATCATTACCATTAACTCAAAGGATGTATCACAGACACTAAATACACATATGTGATAGAGAATAATCCATTTTATTGATATTAGTCAAAATTATAATTTTGCCCCTAGAAGTGTATTACAAGTGTCAGCCAATTCTGGCTTCTAGGGCACATATATCTAACAATCTCTCACTTGTCCTAAAGCCAATTGGCTACAAGTCTAAGTCCCATCTTCTTAAGGTGGGCTTCAATCTTCTGCTGGCCCTAACGGCTTTATAAGTGGGTCTACCACATTGTCTGTGGAGTTAACTCTCTTGACCTCGACGTAACCCTTCTCAAGGTAATCACGGATGAGGTGGTATCGCCGCTCAATGTGCTTGGATTTCTGGTGAGACCTCGGCTCCTTAGCAAGGGCTATGGCGCCATTATTGTCGCAGTATAGAGGAATGGCATCTGATGGCATTACTCCAATTTCTGCAGCAAACTTTTTATACCAGAATGCTTCCTTCGCAGCCTCTGATGCAGCGATATATTCTACTTCCATGGTGGAATCTGCTATCACAGTTTGCTTGGAACTCTTCCAGCTGACAGCACCACCATTGCACACAAACAGACTCCCAGATGTCGACTTTCGATCATCTATATCGGACATGAAATTCGAGTCTATGTGTATCCCTAGACTTGGAGTTCTCCATTACCAAAGACCAACATCATATCCTTAGTTCTTCTCAAGTACTTAAGGATACATTTCACAGAAGTCCAGTGTTCTTCACCTAGATTTGACTGATATCTGCTTGTGACACTCACAGCATGGGCTATATCAGGTCGTGTACATAGCATGGCATACATGAGGCTCCCTATTGCAGAAGCATAAGGGATCTTGCTCATGCGTTCTATTTCCTCAGGTGTGCTAGGGCACATCTTCTTGGAAAGATGAATACCATGTCTGAAGGGTATTAATCCCCTCTTAGAGTTTTCCATACTAAACCTCTTTAGTACTTCCTCTATGTACATCTTCTGTGAAAGTCCTAGCATCCTATTCGGTCTATCCCTATAGACCTTAATTCCTAGAATAAAGGATGCTTCACCTAGGTCTTTCATGGAGAATTCCTTGGACAACCATAATTTGACTGTTGTCATCATGGGAATATCATTCCCAATAAGGAGGATGTCATCCACGTACAATATGAGGAAGACAACAGCGCTCCCACTGATCTTTTTGAAAGACACATGGTTTCTCTTCATTTTTGATGAAACCAAACATTTTGATCACATCATTGAAATGAGTGTTCCAGCTCCGAGATGCTTGCTTAAGTCCATATATGGACCTTTGCAGCTTGCAAACCTTGTGATCAGTATCACTGGATGTGAAACCTAGTGGCTGTTCCATATAGATATCTTCCTCAAGATATCCTTTCAAGAACACCATTTTCACGTCCATTTGCCATATTTCATAATCGAAATAGGCTGCAATGGCAAGCAATGTGCGGATGGATTTTAGCATAGCCACTGGGAAAAAGGTATCCTGATAGTCAATGCCTTCGCATTGACTATAACCTTTTGCCACTAGTCTAGCCTTGAATGTCTCCATATTTCCATCTGCACCAATCTTTCTCTTGAAGATCCATTTACACCCAATAGGTACTATACCTTCTGGTGGATCTACCAAGGTCCAGACTTGGTTTGAGTGCATCGAGTCAATTTCTGACTGCATTGCCTCTAGCCATTTCTTGGAGTCGATATCTGATATCGCCTCATTGTAGGTTTTGGGATCATCACCATGAGCACCATTACCTATGAGGAATATTTTCTCTACTTCCTCTGAAATAATACCTAAGTATCTTTCAGGAGGATGGAAAACTCTTTCCGATCTACGAGGTGGAGGAGGTAGTGTTCTTATTGGCTCAACCTGATTTGGTTCCAATTGGTCCTTAGCTCGTTCCACTTGTGAGACTTTCTCATCAAGCTTAATCTACTTTCCAATGCCGCTATCTTGAATAAACTATTTTTCAAGAAAGATGGCATGTCGACTCACAATCACATTGTGGTCTTCTGGAATGTAGAAATAGTATCCTAATGACTCTTTAGGATATCCTATGAATCGAGCTCTAAAGGACCTAAACTCTAACTTGTTCGCTTGTTGTCTTTTGACATGAGCCGGACAACCCCAAATTCTGAGATGACTCAGACTTGGTTTCTTACCATGCCATATCTCATACGGTGTGGTAGGAACGGTTTTAGAGGGAACCCTATTCAGTAGATAAATTGAAGTTAACAATGAATGTCCCCAAAGAAAAATTAGGGAAGGTCTGTGAAGCTCATCATGGATCGAACCATATCCAATAGAGTCCTGATTTCTCCATTCTGAAATCCCGTTGAGTTGAGGTGTTCCTGGTGGAGTCCATTGAGAGACTATGCCATTTATCCTTGAGATAGTCTAGGAATTCCTGGCTAAGGTATTCACCTCCTCGATCTGATCGAAGAACCTTAATGGGTTTTTCAGTTTATTTTTCTACTTCATGTCTGAATTCTTTGAACTTTTCAAAAGCTTCAGACTTATGTCTCATAAGATACACATACCCATACCTAGATAGATCATCAATAAAGATAATGAAGTAGACAAAATTGCCTCTAGCCGGCACATCAAATGGGCCGCACACATCAGTATGTACTAGGGCAAGGAGATCTGTGGCCCTCTCCCCATGTCCTACAAAAGGAGTTTGGTCATTTTGCCTTGAAGACAAGATTCACAAGTTGGATATGACTCGGAAGTCAATGGACTCAATAGCCCATTTTTCTCCAATTTGTTAATCCTATCTTCTGCTATATGACCTAATCTTAGGTGCCATAGATATCTATCGTTTGGACTATCCCTAGGTCATTTGGCATTCATGTTTTGCTCGAATAACGAGCATACCTCCAGAAGGACTTTCCTTCTTATTCTTCAGGGTAGCCAGGTAAGTAGGGCAGTTTCGCTTTCAATGGCCATCGCTGTTGCAATGGAAACACTTTCCTTTGGCATCGGCTTTCATCTTCGGTTCTACCTTCTTCTTCTTTGCTCCTTCCATCTTCTACTTTTTCACAGACTTCTTTTTCTTTTCATAAGACTTTCTTTTGGAAGAAGTCCGTTCCATAGCAAGAACTGAGCCTTTAGAATCTTTCATAGAAAGCTCAACGGTGACCAGCATATTCATTAATTCGGCCAAGAAATTTTGAAGTTTATGCATGTGGTAATTCATGATGAATTGCCCATATGCATCAGTCAAGGATTGCAGAATAATATCGTTCTGCAGATCCAAGTCTAACTTCACACCGAGCTTCTCAAGCTCTTCCATGTCCTTGATCATCATCAGACAGTGATCTTGGACTGACTGCCCATCATGCATCTTAGCCTTAAAAAGTCATTTCGTGACTTGATACTTGGCTGTGCGACTCTGTTCACCAAACATCTCCTGCAGGTGAGCCAACATTTGGCAAGCAGTTTCGATATCTTCATGTTGGCGCTGGAGCTCATCAGACATCGAGCCCAACATGTAATATCTGGCCTTATTATCTTCGTCTATCCATTTTTTTAGAGAGGCTCTCTGTTCAGTGGATGGACGGACTGGTAAGGTGGGAGGATCCTGGTCCAATACATGGATTAACTTCTCAGAACCCAAAAAAATTTTGTAGTTCCTGAGCCAATCTTTATAATTAGGTCCGGTCAGTCTGTGTGTGTCCAGGATACGTGCTAATGGGTTGGATGTAGACATTTTCCTATAGAGAGTCAAAGATTCTAGTTAGATACTGTAATTATGACTTGATCAATTTATTTAGGAATTTTATTTTTAAACAAATTAGCTCCTACTATTTTCTTGGATCCCTACACTCCCTCTGTAGAGATGTGAAAATCTTCATAATTAATGATTTCTAGTGGGTGGTGCGGTCTCACCAACTGACTCATCACCTCACCTAACAGTTATTGGTGATGGGTTAGCCAATGAGTGAACAACTCTTGTTCAATGATTCTCTAATCATGGTGCACCCAAACTTGGTCTCTAATTCATGAATCTCACCGTATTTAGAATATTGATCCACTCCTTAGTTAAGTCAGACCCACCATTTGCACAGACTGGATTCCTAATTGAGTCTCTCACCGTATCTGGAATATTGAGCCCAACTCATCCTCCAGCCCATAGCATCCAATGCCTAATAGACATGGTTGCATCTTTTCGGTGCAACTGAGCCACTGTATCCAGTCGAGAATAATCAACCTCGGGAAGGGCCCGCATATCTACAATGGTGGAAGACCTCAGACTTAATCTTTTCTTAGGGAGAATTGATTCAGGTCTCATTAAACTAGACTTGTCACAGTCATAACAATTATGACTAACCTAGTGGCATGGGTTAACTCAGATTATTGACCACCTCAGATCAGAACTGTGTCAATAGATATGGCCAGGTAAGTGAGATCAGTGGAAGGAATATGCCATTAACTCGTACAAGAACGCATTCAGGTCAAGTAGCTTCCAATTAAAAACCAGTCGATCGTATGTGCCAAACTTACCTTAGACACCAAATTATTGAGTCAGAACCAATTGGGTTAGCCTACAATCCAGACTCTAACCTCTGAGCCTAATTAGGTCTTGCTTGATCGTGACTCGATCTTGACCCAGACTTAATCCTATTAGGCTGGTCAATTTAAGCATTGTTGATCCCATCTAACCAACTCTTGATTCAGTTTGATCAACCGCTTAGACCTAATTGAGCTACCCAAGCCCGAACCCAGTATTATGAATATGTCTTAGATCTAAAATTCTTAATTTTAGACCTAATTAATATTCTATAATCTTAATTTTTAATTAAGTAGGGTTCATAAACAAAATATGCACAATAAATCCTAGGGTTTCAGGATCTAGGGTTTTGCAGAAAGTAAGTTTTGAATTTCTGATTAAGGATGAATGCGCAGCTCCCCTACACATCATAAGAACACCCCATCGGATGGGAGGAGAGGGCCTTTAAACTCTTCTTCATTCTTATGACTGGACGGCCAAGAGGAATGCCTTAATCAGGATCATGCAATACTACAAAACAGTTTTAGATCTATATCATATATCTCTGATACAAATTAGATCTAATCATGGCATATTTTGCATACATCTCATGTATCGAATCATACATATTTTCAGATCTAAATTATCTCATAATAATCTAAAAAATTAGATTTAAATTGATCTAATCAAAATAAATTCTAATCTAGACAGTTATGTAGAACTATTCTACAACTAGTCTAGACATGCATCAATGATATCTCATATGATATTTAAAATTAAATAATTTATATTTTCTATTTTTTAGATGTTATTATAACCATTACAATATCAAGAAAAAGTAAATAAATTGATTTAAAATATGATTTAATCAAATTAAATTAAAAATATACAAGACTATTCTATAGAACTATTCTATTTTAGAACTAGTCATGCATATTTTCTAATCTTAGATCCAAATCATTTAATTTTAATTTTTTCTAATTTTAGATCTGATCATATCTCATGTGACATCTAAAATTATTTATTTTCTATTTAGAATAAATTTAAAATTAGATCTAAATACTTTTTAGAACCTTGGCTCTGATACCAGTTGTAGGAAAATCCTGATTTCTTGGATCAAGTTCGTTCTAATCTGATCAGATCAAGAGATATATTTCAAAATTTTTTTTCTTTAATTCTAATCAGATCTATAATATTTTAGATCTAATTCTTATTATTTTAATAATTAAAATAAAATTAGATAAATTAAATCAAATTTAATTTACCTTGAAGTGGCTAATCTTATTATCCGTTGATTATCCTGTGAGCAGTGGAAGGTTCTAGATCTAGCCACGCAAGTGCCTGGCCTCTATCGATATCCACTCAGGCTAGATCTGGAGATCCTCTTCTTCTCTATCACATCTCCAAAAATTAGATGTGGATCTGATCTGAAGGATCTTCAAAACTCCTTTTGAAGACCAGCAGTCGTCGTTTGCAGTAGTGCAGTCTTCTAGCTTTCAATCGCCTTTCTCTCATCTAGATTGCACCAACCAAGGTCCAAACCACTTTGGACGTGGAGAGGAGAGGGAGAAGATGGGTTTGGCATGAAGGAAGATGGGAGAGAAGGCCTTGGGGCATGGGAATTGAATTCATTTTCAATATTCTTTGGGTTGGGCATAGGGTCCTATTTATAGACTATCTGTGATCCAACTCCTCTTCTTCCCAACCAATCATAACTCTTTGTAAAATTAGATCTAAATATGATTGGAGGAAATAGAGTCCCCAGGATTCCTCCTTAGATGGCATCTAAGACCAGTCAAAGTTGGTTCTTATGAGAACTCTAATCGAAATCCAAAAAGGAGATGGAGTCCCTGTCCAATAGGGACTCCTGGGCGCCTCCAACTTGGGCACACGCCAAGGGTGGCATGCGCCCTCCTCCTTGCTAGGTTCTGGTAGGAGTACAGGCCCCCACCAGTTCTCCAATAGGTGTGTGACATGTGGACAGAAGTCAAAGTGTCAATGGTCAATGTTTGACCAGTCAAAGGTCAACTTTTGACCAAAGTTAAAGGACGAGAAATGGTAGGTGACCAAAAATGGTAGGTAATGTCTTACAAAATAAGACAACCTTTTCTGACTTGGACAAGCTCCAGTCAGACAAAGTGAAGGCTTCTAAATGAGCACAAACTTCTTTAACTCAGTCAGGACAACTATTTATGTTAGTAAAAGAAGAACGTTAGGTTCAATCGAGTGCTAGCATGATTTCTTTGAACCTAATTGAATCTCATTCAGATCAATTGAACTGGATCAGTTCAATTGATGATCACCAGATTCAAACCCTTGTTTGTGTGACCCAGTTAGGTTTAGTTCTGTATGGTAATGGGATATGTCATGATCTCTATCATCGACATCATCGAAACTCCTTTCGATGGATCAGAACTCTTCTGATTCGAATAGCTAGAATGATCGATCATCTAAATCATTCTAATTGCTCCCAAAATCCACCAGTGACACCTAGTAGTATATGGTGGCAACCCATCAGAGCTGAATACGAACCTCTTGGTGCAACTACCTTTGTGATTAAGTTCTTCTATCTTGAGCCCCGATCAGATTAGGGTTAAGGCAAACTCGTCAAACCCTAGTCTCTGTCATATGATGTAATCATTTGATTCAAGTCCAATGTGAAAACCTAAATAGAAACTCTTTCTATTATTTCACTCTGCCATGGCCATGGACTTCTGGACTTGATTCTCATGATCATCATAGGGCTGCTCCTCTACCACTGAGGTAGATAGATTCCATCTTGATGCTATCCAGTTCCTACAATGAACATGTTATAGCCAACATACACCTCAGGGTTCCGTATGGCTAAGAGACCGAGTAATGGTGTAGTCAAACTATAAAACCCTCAAGGCGAATTGTTGATGCATCTTAGGTCAAAGTATCAGACACACCACTGCAGCATCGAGTTAGTCATTGACGAGAAGATAGACTTCCTAATGACTACTCGAGGTGGTCACGCTCAGTGCCCTCATTCTCTAACGAGTACCTATACTCTCGCTCTAGTATCTCCACACCATAGACTCAAGACTCATCTACTAAAAAGAAGTATTTATACACCAACCTTTCGGATCAATCACCATCCTCGTGATGATCCTATGGAGAGCATTTTATGAGTTAATAATGATTATTCATGTCTTAAATTTTCAACTCTTGAAAATATGAATTATCATTATCATTAACTCAAAGGATGTATCACAGACACTAAATACACATATGTGATAGAGAATAACCTATTTTATTGATATTAGTCAAAATTATAATTTTGCCCCAAGAAGTGTATTACAAGTGTTAGCCAATTTTGGTTTCTAGGGCACATATATCTAACAACATCATCTCGACCAATCACGGCCCTTTGAGTAATCAGATCTAAATCTGATTGATGGGATGATATCATCTAATCCAATCAGATGAGAGACCCTTAAAACCATGCTAAGGTGGCATCAAGACTAGGTTAAACAAGAGTTCTTGGTGCCATAGAGTTTAATCCCCTGAAGCAACCCTGGAGTCCCATCTGTATGGGACTCCTTTATCCTCATGGGGCGCATGCCTCTCTAGGCATGCAACCTCTTCTTATCTATATTTTAGCAAGAGGATAAGGCCCCAGGTACTCTCTTATAGGCACATGATACATGGGCAGATGTCTAGGTGTTTAGGGTCAACATTTGACCAATGTCCAAAAACAAGAATTAGCAGGTGACAGAAAATGATAGGTGTTGTCTTAAATTTATCTCATAAATTAAGACAATCCTTTTTTGATCTGGACGAGCTCTAGTCAGACCAAGTAAAGATTTCTGAGTGAGCCCAAATACATTTTGCTCAATCGAAATAAGCTATAATGATGATTAAAGGAGAACATTAGGCTCAATCGTGTGCTAGCACGATTTCCTTGAACCTAATTGAATCTTATTCAAATGAATTGAACGGGATTAGTTCAATTGATGACATCTAGATCTAAATCCTTGTTTGTGTGACCTAGTTAGATTTAATTTCATATGGTAATGGGTTATGTCGTGATCTCTATCATCGACAACATCGAAACACCTTCCGATGGATCAAAACTTTTCTGATTCGGACAACTAGTATGATCGACCATCCAAATCATTCTAATTGCTCCCAAAATCTACCAGTGACACCTAGCAGCATATCGTGGCAATCCATCAGAACTGAAAGTGAACCTCTCGGTCTAGTTACCTATGTGATTGGATTCCTCAATCTTGATCCCCGACCAGATTAAGGTTAAGGTGATCTCATCAAAACCTAATATCCGTCACACAAATTAATCCTTCAATTCAAGTCCAACGTGAAAATCCTAATAGAAACTCTTTCTATTATTTCACTCTGCCATGGCCATGGGCTTATGGACTTGATTCTCATGATCATCATAGGGCTGCTCCTCATCTACCGAGGTAGATAGATCTCTTATTGGTGCAATCCAATTCTTACAATGAATATGCTATAGCCAACATACACCTCAGGGTTTCGAATGGCTAGGAGATCGAGTTATGGTGTAGTCAAACTATAACACCATCAAGATGAACTACCGATGCACCTCAGATCAAAGAACCAGAACACCACTACAGCTTCAAGCTAGTCATCGACGAGAAGGTAGACTTTCTCATGACTGCTCGAGGTGGTCACGCTCAGTACCCTCTTTCTCTAACGAGTACCTATACTCTCACTCCGGTGCCTCTACACCATAGACTCTAGACTCATCTATCCCAAAGAAGCAATCATACACCAACATTCTGGATCAATCACCATCCTCATGATGATCCTACGGTCGGGAGCATTTTATGAGTTAATAATGAAAATTTGTCTTAAATTTTCAACTCTTGAAAATATAAACTATCATTACCATTAACTCAAGGGATGTATCATAGACACTTTCAAAATACACACTATGATAGAAAGTTACCCATTTTATTATTTATAGTCAAAATTATAATTTTGCCCTTAGAAGTGTATTACAAGTGTCAATTAATCTAGCATCTAAAGCACACATATCTATCAAACTCCTACTTGACCTAAAGCCAATTGGCTACAAATCTAAGTTCCATCTTCTCAAGGTGGGCTTCGATCTTCTGCTGGCCTAATGGCTTTGTAAGTGGGTTTGCCACATTATCTACGGAGTCGACTCTCTTGGCCTTAATGTAATCTTTCTCGAGGTAATTGTGGATGAGATGGTATCACCGCTCGATGTGCTCAGATTTTTGGTGAGAGCTCAGCTCCTTAGCAAGGGCTATGGTGCCATTATTGTCGTAGTATAGAGGAATGGCATTTGATGGCGTCACTCCGATCTCTGCAGTGAACTTCTTATACCAAAATGCCTCCTTCACAGCTTTTGACATAATGATGTACTCTACTTTCATGGTGGAATCTACTATCACTGTCTGCTTGAAACTCTTTCAACTAACAGCACCACCATTACACACAAACAAACTCCCAGATGTTGACTTTCGATCATTTATATCGAACATAAAATCCGAGTCTATATACCCCTGGACTTAGAGTTCTCCATTACCAAAAATCAATAACATATCCTTAGTTCTTCTCAAGTACTTCAGGATATATTTCATAGAAGTCTAGTATTCTTCATCTGGATTCGACTGATATCTGCTAGTGACACTCACAGCATGGACTATATCAGGTTATGTACATAACATGGCATACATGAGGCTCCCTATTGCTGAAGCATAAGAGATCTTGCTCATGCATTCAATCTCCTCAGGTGTGTTGGAACATATTTTCTTGGAGAGATGAATGCCATGTCTGAAGGGTACCAATCCCCTCTTAGAGTTTTTCATGCTAAACCTCTTTAGCACTTTCTCTATGTACATCTTTTATGAAAGACCTAGCATCCTATTCGGTCTATCTTTATAGACCTTAATTCCTAGAATGAAGGATGCTTCTCCTAGGTCTTTCATGGAGAATTCTTTAGATAACCATATTTTAACTATGGTCAATATGAAAATATCATTCCTAATAAGAAGGATATCATCCACATACAGTACGAGGAAGATAATAGCACTCCCACTGATCTTTTTGAAAATACATGGTTCCTCCTCATTCTTGATGAAATCAAATAATTTGATCACATCATTAAAACGAGTATTCCAGCTCCAAGATGCTTGCTTAAGTCCATATCTGGACCTTTGTAGCTTGCATATTTTATGATCAGCATCACTGGATATGAAATCTAGCGGCTATTCCATATAGATATCTTCCTCAAGGTATCCATTTAAGAATACTATTTTCACATCTATTTGCCATATTTCATAATCGAAATAGGCTACAGTAGCAAGCAATGTGCGGATGGATTTTAGCATGGCTATTGGTGAAAAGGTATCCTAATAGTCAATGCCTTCATGTTGACTATACCCTTTTGCCACTAATCTAGCTTTGAATGTCTCCACATTCCCATCTGCACCAATCTTTCTCTTGTAGATCCATTTACACCTAACAGGTACTATATCTTCAGGTGGATCTACTACGGTCCAGACTTGGTTTGAGTGTATCGAGTCAATTTCTGACTTCATTATCTCTAACCATTTCTCGGAGTCGATATCCGATATCGCCTCATCATAGATTTTGGAATCATCACCATGAACTCTATTACCTATGTGGAACATTTTCTCTACTTCTTCTGAAATAGTACCAAAGTACCTCTTAGGGGGATGGAAAACTCTTTCCAATCTATGAGGTGGAGGAGGCAGTGAATGTATTGGTTCAACCTAATTTGGTTCCATAGGATCCTTAGCTCATTGCTCTTGGAAGACTTTCTCCTCGAGCTTGATCTTCTTTCTAATGCCACCATCTTGAATAAACTATTTTTCAAGAAAGATGACATGCCAACTCATAATCACATTGTGGTCTTTTGAAATGTAGAAATAATATCCTAATGACTCTTTAAGATATCCTATGAATCAAGCTCTAAAGGATCTATAATCTAACTTGTCCGCTTGTTGTCTTTTGACATGAGCCGGACAACACCAAATTCTGAGATGACTCAGACTTGGTTTCTTACCATGCCATATCTCATACGGTATGGTAGGAATGGTTTTAGAAGAAATCCTATTCAGTAAATATATAGCAGTTAATAGACTATGTCTCCAAAAAAAATCAAGAAGGTCTGTGAAGCTCATCATGGATTAGATCATATCTAATAGGGTTTGGTTCCTTCATACTGAAACCCCATTGAGTTGAGGTATTCTAGGTGGAGTCCTTTGAGAGACTATGCCATATTGCTTGAGATAATCCAAAAATTTTCAACTAAGGTATTCACCTCCTCAGTCTGATGGAAGAACCTTAATGAATTTTTCAGTTTGCTTTTCCATTTCATGTATGAATTCCTTAAACTTTTCAAAGGCTTTAGACTTGTATCTCATAAGATACACATACCCATACCGAGATAAATCATCGATAAAGGTTATGAAGTAGACAAAGTTGCCTCTAGTCGGTACATCAAATAGGCCGCACACATCAGTATGTACTAGAGCAATTACATCCATGGCCTTTTCCCCATGTTCTATAAAAGGAGCTTAGTCATTTTGCCATGAAAACATAATCCACAAATTGGATATGACTCGGAAGTCAACGGACTCAATCGCTCAATTTTCTCCAATTTGTTAACTCTATCTTCTGCTACATGACCTAGCCTTAGGTGCCATAGATACCTATCGTTTGGACTATCTCTGGGTTTTTTTGATCTTATGGCATTCATATTTTACTCGATATTAAAGATAGATACATCAATATATAACTGATAGAGATCATTAATAAGGAAACCACTTGTAATTTTATTTCTTTCATAAAGAATATTACAATGGTCCTTAAGAAAACTAATTACATAGCCTTCTTGAGCTAAACATAAATTAAAAATCAAATTCTTGCTTGCAGCAGGCACATAATAACAATCCTTGAGTACTAAATCTAAGCTAGATGGTAGTCGAAGAGGGTAGGTTCCCACGGTCACAGCAGCAACCCTTGCCCCATTTCCAATGCAAAGGATCATCTCACCATCTCTCAGCCTCCTGCTATCCTTAAGACCCTACATGGAAGTGCACAAATGAGCACTAGAATCAAAGTCAAGCACCCAACTAGATGCAAAAGAAATCATAAGATTAGATTCAATAACTAGCATACCTCCAGAAGGCTCTATCTTCTTCTTATTCTTCAGGGTGGCCAGGTATGTAGGTTAGTTCCACTTCCAGTAACCGTCAGTATTACAGTGAAAATACTTTTCTTTGTTAGCGGCCTTCTTCTTCAGCTCTATCTTCTTTTTCTTTTCACCTTTCAACTTCTGCTTTTTCAGGGACTTCTTCTTCTTTCCAAAAAATTTTCTCTTGGAAGAAGTCTATTCCATAGCAAGTACTGGGCCTTTAAAACCTTTCATAGAAAGCTCAACAGTAACCAGCATATTCATAAGCTTGGAAGAAGTCTATTTTATAGCAAGTACTGAGCCTTTAAAATCTTTCATAGAAAGCTCAGCAGTAACCAGCATATTCATAAGCTCGGCCAGAGTATTCTGAAGTTTATGCATATGGTAGTTCATGATGAACTACCCATACGCATCAGTCAAGGATTGCAGAATT
This sequence comes from Cocos nucifera, assembly GCA_006176705.1. NCBI lineage: Eukaryota > Viridiplantae > Streptophyta > Magnoliopsida > Arecales > Arecaceae > Cocos > Cocos nucifera. The sequence continues at coordinate 725,408 of QRFJ01000235.1, read as the reverse complement.
ATATCATTTTACAGATCCTAATCTAACTTCACTCCGAACTTCTCAAGCTCTTTCAAGTCCTTGATCATCATCAGATAATGATCTTAGACTGACTGTCCATCATGCATTTTAGCCTTAAACAGTTATTTAGTGACCTGATATTTGGCTGCACGCTCTGTTCATCAAACAACTCTTGCAAGTGAGCCAATATTTGATGGGTAGTCTTGATATCTTCATGTTGGTGCTGAAGCTCATCAGACATCGAATCCAATATGTAGTATCTTGCCTTATTATCTTCATCTATCCACTTATCAAGAGATGCTCTCTATTCAGCGAACGGACAAGCTGGTAAGGTGGGGGGTTTCTAGTCCAATATATGAGTCAACTTCTCAAAATCCAAAATAATTTTGATGTTTCAGAGCCAATCCTTATAATTTGGTCCGGTCAGTCTATGGGTGTCCAGGATACGGGCTAATGGGTTGGATGTAGATTTTTTTTTCTTGTAGAGAGTCAAAGTTTCTAGTTAGATTTTATAATTAAGACTTGACCAATTTATTTAGGAGTTTAATTTTTAAATAAATTAGCTTTCATTATTTTCTTGGATCCTTACACTCCCTATATAGAGATGCAAAAATCTCCATGATTACTAATTTTTAGTGGGTGGTGCAGTCCCACCAATCGACTCATCACCTCACCTAACAGTTATTGATGATGGGTTAGCCATTGAGTGAACAACTCTTGTCCAATAATTCTCTAATCATGGTGCACCCAGACTTGGTCGCTAATTCATGAATCTCATCATACCTGAAATATTGATCCACTCCTTAGTTAAGTCAGACCCACCATTTGCATAGATTGAATTTCTAATTCAGTCTCTCACCGTATCCAAAATATTAAGCCCAATCCATCCTCTAGCCCGTAGCATCCAATGCCGAATAGACATTATTGAATCTTTTCAGTGCAACTGAACCACTATTACCAGCCAAAAATAATCAACCTTGGGAAGGGCCCGCACATCTACAATGGTGGAAGATCTTAGACTTAATCTTTTCTTAGGAAGATTTGATTTAGATCTCTTTAAACTTGACTTGACATATCCAAAATCATTATGACTAACCTAGTGGCATGGGTTAGCTTGGTTTGTTAGACACCATAGATCAAGACTTGGTCGATAAATATGGCTAGGTAAGTGAGATGGGTGAAAGGGATATGCCTTTAACTCGACAAGAACGCATTCGAGTCGAGTTGCTCCTAATTAAAAATCAGTCGATCGTATCTGCCAAACTTACCTTAGACACTAAATTATTGAGCCAGAATCAATCAGGTTAGCCTACAATCTAGACTCTCACCACTGAGCCTAATTAGGTCTTAACTTTATCGATCACTCATGTGACTCGACCTTGAACCAGACTTAATCCTATTAGGCTGATCAATTTAAGCACTCTTGATCCCATCTAATCAACTCTTGATTCGATTTGATCAACCGCTAGACCTAATTAAGCTACCCAAGCTCGAATCCAATTTTATAAATATGTCTTAGATCTGAAAATTCTTAATTTTAGACATAATATATTTTATTAATTTAATTCTTAATTATGTTTAGGGTTCATAAATAAAATATGTACATAAAATCCTAGGGTTTCAGGATCTAAGATTTTACAGAAAATAAGTTTTTTTATTTTTAATTAAGGATGAACGCATAGCACCCCTACACACCATAAGAACACCCCATCGAATAAAAGAAGTGGGCCTTTAAACTCCACTTCATTCTTATGATCAAATGGCCAAGGGGCATGTCTTAATCCGAAACATGATAAATCTATAAAACTAGTTAGATCTACATCATATATCATATATATATAAATTAATCTAATTAAAAATATGTTTTGCGTACATCTCATATATCATATCATGCATATTTTTAGATCTAAATTATCTCATAAACATCTAAAAATTAAGATTTAAATTTGATCATATCAAATTAAAATTTATTCAAGATAATTTTATAGAACTATTCTACAACTAGTCTAAACATGCGTCTATCATATTTCATATGAATAAATTAAATAAATTTAATTTCTATTTTATAGATCTAATTATAATATTTATAATATCATAAAATATTAAATAAATTAATCTAAAAATTATAATTAATCAAATTAAAATTATGATTATACTAGACTACACATAGAACAATTCTATTTTTAGTCTAGTCATGCATCTCATACATCTTAGATCTAGATAATTTAATTTTTGATTTTTTAATTTTAGATCTAATCATATCTAATGTGACATATGAAATCATCTAATTATTAGATCAAAAATAAATTAAAATTAGATCTAATGAATTATGGAACCTGACTTTGATACTAGTTGAAGAAAAAAAAATCTTATTTTTTAGGTCAGGTTTGTTCAGATCTGATTGCATCAAGAGGAATATTTGATAAAATTTTTCTCTAAGATCCTAATTAGATCTAAGACTCCTCAGATCTAATCTTATTGACCTAATAATAAAAATAAAATAAAAATAAAAATTAAATATAATTTAATTATATCTTAATTTTGGGTAATCCAATTATCCTGTGATGATCCCGATGTTTGCCTGAGGTTTTGGATGTAGCCACGCAAGCACCAAGCCTCTATCGATATTCACTCAGATAGGATCTGGAGATCTTCTCCTTCTTAATCAATTTTCCAAAAATTGGATCTAGATCTGATCTCAAAGATCTTCAAAACTTCTTTTGAAGAACAGTCGTTGTCTCTTGCAGTAGTATTGCCTTCTTCCTTTCCTGATGCCTTTCACTTGCTTGGATCGCACCTTATTCGTGTCCAAAATCCCTTGAGTGTGGAGAGGAGAGAGAGGACCAGAGGGTGGCATGGAGAAGGAGGGAGAGAGATGTTGTGGCATGGGCTAAAGGCAGAAGCATTAAAACGTAGGCGCAGACAAGATTTATATAGACCATGCTGCATCATGCAGTGCCATGTCATCCCAACCAATCACGACCCTTTGAGCAATCATATCTAAATCTAATTGGTGGGATGACATCATCTGATCCAATTAAATGAGTGACCCTCAAAACCCTCCTAAGGTGGCACCCAGACTAGGTCAAACAAGAGTTTTTGGTGCACAGAGTTTAATCCCCTAAAGCAACCTTGGAGTCCCATCTGTATGGGACTCCTCCTTTATCCTCATGGGGCGCATGCCTCCCTAGGCAAGCACCCTCTTCCTATCTGCATTTTAGCAAGGGGACAAGGTCCTAGGTACTCTCCTATAGGTGCATGACACATAGGTAGATGTCTAAATATCCACGGTCAACATTTGACCAAGGTTCGAAAATTGGAATTAGTAGGTGACTGAAAATGGCAGGTGTTTTCTTAAATTTATGTCATAAATTAAGACAACCCTTTTCTGATCTAGATGAGCTCTAATCAAACCAAGTAAAAAATTTTGAGTGAGTCCAAATATATTTTGCTCAGTCAAGACAAGCTTTAATGATTATTAAAGGAGAACATTAGGCTCAATCGTGTGCTAGCATGATTTTCTTGAACCGAATTGAATCTTATTCAAATCAATTGTACTCAGTTAGTCTAATCGATGATATCCAGATCCAAACTCTTATTTGTGTGATCTAGTTAGGTTAAGTTTCATAAGATAATGGGTTATGTCATGATCTCTATCATCGACATCATCAAAATACCTTCCGATGGATTAAAACTTTTTTGATTCAGACAACTAGTATGATCGATCATCCAAATCATTCTAATTGGTCCCAAAATTTACTAGTGACACCTAGCAGCATATAGTGGCAAACCATCAGAACTAAAAGTGAACCTGTCGATGCAGTTACCTATGTGATTGGGTTCTATAATCTTGAGCTCCGACCGGATTAGGGCTAAGGTTATCTCGTCAAAACCTAATATCCGTCATATGAGTTAATCATTTGATTCAAGTTCAATGTAAAAACCCTAATAGAAACTCATTCTATTATTTCACTCTACCATGGCCATAGGCTTACGAACTTGATTCTCATGATCATCATAGGGCTACGCCTCATTTATCGAGGTAGATAGATCTCCTATTGGTGCAATCCAATTCCTACAATGAATATGCTATAGCCAATATACACCTCAGGATTTCGAATGACTAGGAGATCGAGTTATGGGGTAGTCAAACTATAACACCCTCAAGGTGAACTATCGATGCACCTCAGGTCAAAGAATCAGACATACCACTGCAACTTCGAGCCAGTCATCGATGAGAAGGTAGACTTCCTCATGACTGCTCGAGGTGGTCATGCTCAGTACCCTCATTCTCTAAAAAGTACCTATACTTTCGCTCTGATCTCTCTACACCATAGACTCAAGACTCATATCCTAAAAAAGCGATCATATACCAACCTTCTGGATCAATCACCATCCTCATGATGCCTTAATCTCTTGTCTCGAGACCATGAACCCCAAAAACTTTTCTAAGGCTTTTTTAAAGGTGCACTTGGTTGGATTCAGCTTTATCTTATATTTTTAAAGCACATCAAAAGCATCTTCAAGATCAGCAACATGATTGATAGATATTCGGCTCTTGACCAACATGTCATCGACGTAAACCTCTATATTACGACCAATTTGCTCCTTAAAGAGTTTATTGACCAAGCGCTGATCAGTCACGCCTGCATTCTTAAGCCCAAAGGGCATGACCCTGTAATAGTAAAGACCATGGTTAGTAATAAAAGCAATTTTCTTCTCATTCTCTGGTGCCATCCGAATTTGGTTGTAGCCAAAGAAGGCATCCATGAAGGTGAGGAGCTCATAGCCTGAAGTCGCATCTACCAGTTGGTCGATTCTGAGCAAAGGATAGCTATCTTTTGGGTAGACCTTATTCAGCTTCTTAAAATCGATGCACATCCTTCACTTGCTGTTGGCCTTCTTGATCAGGACCATGTTAGAGACCCAAGTCAGATAGCTGACTTCTCGAATAAATCCGACGTTGAGAAGCTTGTCGACTTCTTCTGCTATTGCCTTCTACCTTTCTGATGCATGGCCCCAAAGTCTTTCTTTCACTGGTCAATGCTTGGGATCAACAGCTAGATGATGTTCCATAACCTTGGTGTCAATCCCAGGCATATCTATCAAAACTCAGGCGAAGACATCGACATTTCTCCATAAAAAGGTGATGAGCTGCTCCAGAACTTCATCTTCCAAATTTGAGCCAATTTGCACCATATGCTCTGCATTTTCATCATTCAGGTGGATGGTCACAAGATCTTCTATGGACTCACCCCATTCTTTGGCAAGATCATCGCGAACATCAAGCCCGTCAATTAGACAGGGGTTAAGTCGAGTGTCATTTTGTAAGACGATGGAGTAGTAGTGCCGGGCTAATACTTGATCACCTCTGATTTCACCTATTCCATTATTTGTTGAGAATTTTAGCTTCAGATAATAGGTCGACACCATGGTTCATAGTGCATTCGGATCAGATCGACCAAGGATTGCATTGTTAGTGGAGGGGGCTTTCACCACCAAAAGGTCAACCCATGCCTTGTCCTACTTTGGATATTGCCCTACAGTCATGGCTAAAGTTATCATTCCCTCCACTAGCATAATATCGCTAGTGAAGCCGACCAATGGAGAGCTCATGAGTCCCAAGCGATTATCGGGTATGGACATTTTAAAGAAAGCATCATAATACAGAATGTCAGTGAAACTTTTGTTATCTACCAAAACACGGCATACATCATAATTAGCAATGTTTAAAGAGATTACAACTGCATCATTGTGTGGGAACTGGACTCCTCAGGCATTCTCGTTGGCTCCTAAGTCCTCTACCTCATCCCAAGATTTGTCGATCCGCTAGCCTCCCCATGCCAAAGTCTCCTAGAGATGGTGTTAATGATGCCAATCGAGAGTCGATCTTCTTGCTGCTCCTCGTCCCTCGATGGTTCTGATGGTGGTGGTGCTCTCGACCGATCCACCCATCCTTCTGACCGACATCGCAGGAATCAGCCAAGCCTACCACGCCTGATGAGCTCCTCAATCTCATCTTGGAGTTGGATGCACTCTTCTGTATCGTGATCATGATCATGATGGTAGAGGTAGAACTTGCTAGGATTGCACTTATCGGAATGAGTGTGCATCCTTTCCAATCTCGGTAGTTTCTCCCTGATCTTCATCAGTACTTGGATTATTGGAGCATGAGAGGGGCGTAGTTGTGGAATCTTCTGAAGGAAGAGCTCCATCGTGCCCTTCTATTCAGGCTTCTTTGCCTCTAGGCCCAGATTGGAGTTTCGACCCGCTTACAATCTAGAGGAGTTCGATAGTGTGGCTGAGCTCTACTCAATTTCTCTTCAATCATGGGCATATTCGATTCGCCTGCCTGTCCTAGGAGGCTTCATTATCCCAAACCTTAAGGGCCTCCTCAGCTCGGGCATAACCTTCAGCCCGAGTCAGTATATCGATAAAATTTTTGGGATACTTCTTCTTCAAGGAGAATAGCAAATCATTCTTCTGAAGGCCATTCTTGAGTGCGACCATTGCAACAGACTGATCCAGATTCTGGACCTTCAATGCAGCAGCATTAAATTGGGTGACATAAGCCCAGATAGATTCTTCCTTCTTCTGCTTAATATTCATCAAAAAATTCAAATCTTGATGGGAACGTTGGCTGCTAATAAAATGAGCCACAAACTGATGGCTCATTTGATCGAAGAAAAAGATGGTACCCAACTTAAGGGTCGAATACCAATTTCTGGTGGCTTCTTTAAGGATGGATGGGAAAGACCGACACAAAATAGAATTTTGTGCATTGTGGAGCAGCATCATTATCTGAAAGGCCTCTAGATGGTCGATCAGATCGATTGTCCCATCATAACTCTCAAACTAAGAGAGCTTGAAGTTCGACGGGATTGGTTTCTGCATAATCTTTTGAGAAAAAGGAGGGTTGGTGCAAATATCGTTACCACGAGAGGAGGGAGCATGACGGAGTTCTTCGATTCATCGACTCATTTTTTGGAGCCTTTGATCTAGGAGATCTTCATGATTATTGATCTCTAGAATTTTTTGGTGGAATGGAGGAAAAGCTCCCTCCGGGGTCGGGTCATGATTCGAGCAAGGGCTCTCTACCCTCTACTTTTCTTTTTTGGGGGTCGTCGGCTGACTGACCAAAGTCGTTCACCCCTAGATCAAGTTCTCTAGCTTTTGAAAAACCTGCTTCAATCGAGATGGTGCTGGAGATGGCTGCTGATGCTGCATGGCCTGCACTGCTTCAGTGAGGTCGCAGACCTATTGGATCAGCAGGTTGAACTGCACCATATCCACCGTCATAAGCGGTGGGGCTTGAGATGCAGGAGACGAAACAGGGGTGGAAAGACTTAGATGAGATCTGGCCATGGAGGTGGTTAACCATCGGATTGAAGCCTTTCTGGGATCATCCTCGAGAGGTCGATAGAAAAAGTAGGACTCTGGCTAGGATGAAGAGGGATCTTCACCACGTATTCCTTCAAGAATAAGGGAACCTCAATAACTTAAGGCCCTCCTTCTAGCACCAATCCTATTGGTACAAAATCTAACCATCGCTATAGTCGAAGCTAGATTTGGAGAGGATGAGGTCGCCACCGGGACCTGCTAAGTAAGTCTCATCTGAAGTCTGAGGTGGTGGCTCCAGCAAGACCCTCCGACGATCAAGTCAGCTCTTTCAACCAATAGAAATGGAATACATAGAGAGATTCTAGCAGAATTTTGAGAAAGAGAGTGAGAGCTTTTTTTTTTTGAAGGCATATTTGGAGGATCCCTTATATGGATGAAGCCTATAACAAACTGATCGTGACAGCTGTAACCATCCGATAGTGGGTTGTTCAGGGCCACATGGAGTTTGTTAAGAAAGATAGTATTTATTATCATGATGTGCGAGCCCATCGGGATCCAACAATCGAAGCTCGCATGGAAGAGATTGATGGTTCTTTTAGCTATATCGAGGATGAGTGTCGAGGTCCTTTAGGGCTGTCAGATGGAGTTCGGAGGAAGTTTAGCTATTTGGAGGAGTCCATCTGAAGAAAAAATTCGAAAGGAGTTTGACTGTTGGAGGAGTTCGACTGAAGGAAAAGTCCGATAGGAGTTCAACTATTGGAGGAGCCCGATTGGGGGAGGAGTCTGGCTGAAGAATAAGTTCAGAAGGAGTTCAACTGTTGGAGGAGTCTGGCTACAGAAGAAGTCTGGAAGGAGTTCGACCATTAGAGGAGTTCGGCTGAAGGAGAAGCCCGAAAGGAGTTCAATTATTGGAGGAGTCTGGGTGAAAAAAAAGTTTGGGAGGAGTCCAACTGTTGGAGGAGTCTGACTGAAGGAGAAGTTCAGGAGGAGTTCAACTACTGAAGGAGTCCGACTGGGAGAGAAGTTTGGCTGAAGAAGAAGTTTGAGAGGAGTTCGACTGTTGGAGGAGTTTGGTTGAAAGAGAAGTTCGAAAGGAGTTCAACTACTGAAAGAGTCTGGCTGAAAGAGAAGTGTGGAAGGAGTTCGATCATAGGAGGAGTCCAGTTGAAGGAGAAATTCGAAACGAGTTCAACTATTGGAGGAGTCTGGTTGAAGGAGAAGTTCGGGAGGAATCTAACTATTGGAGGAGTCTGGCTGAAGAAGAATTCGGGAGGAGTGCAACTATTAGAGAAGTCTGACTGGGGGAGGAGTCTGGTTGAAGAAAAAGTTTGGGAGGAGTCCAATTGTTGGAGGAGTCTAGCTGAAAGAGAAGTTTGGAAGGAGTTCAACTATTGGAGGAGTCTGGCTAAAGAAGAAGTTCGAAAGGAGTCCGATTGTTGGAGGAGTCTAGCTGAAGGAGATGTTCGGAAGGAGTCCGATTATTGGAGGAGTCCCAAGGTTTAACCATGAAGGCTGCTACTGGATGGGATCCTTCTGAGATCAAGCATCCAACCAAACTTCAGTAGTAGCGGGTTTATCCCCAACATCCTAAAAGAGAAGATTTATCTTCTCTTAGGACCCTTTTCTTATGTATTTAATTTTTGATTTTTGGGGGATCCAAGGGTTAGATTACTCTTCTAATTTTCCTCTTACTCTTCATCTCCTAGAATGTTCAAGAGATCTAAAAAATAAATTTTAGATTAACCATCCAGAGGAATCCACGAGAAGCTAGCACTTCGAGCAGATCATCGTTCGATGAACCTCAGATTTTGTTGCACCCTCACGTGGATCACCTATAGAGGTCAGACACGTATGTGGCTTCAAAGGCAACAACAAAAATCAACCATGAAGTTCTCGACCCTTGCAAGATAAGAGATTTGATCTCTTCTCTCACCTAGATACGATCTAGGTTTCAAATCTAGAATAATTCTAGATCTAGGATATTGATTTGATCAATACCAAATACTTTTATTTTTAGATTTAGAATGCATTATAACATATTATAGATCCTAGATGTAGGGTTTAGTAATTAGATTACATGCATTTGTAGATTAAATGGTTTAATCTGCATGTTCTGCTGCATTATATTTCAAAAATATTTTGAAATTCATGCATGAAACCCAGCATAGAACCCAATAGTGGTATCAGAGCATCTAGGTTCATTTATAACATGATAATATTTGTATTAAATTAAATCTAAAAAATAATAGTTTAAAGATCATACATACTGCTATAAAGTTATCCTACTATAAGATTTATCCCTTATAGTGGAGAGGTTGTCCTAGTATGTGCTGATCTATTTCTGAATATTAGTAAGTTAGATATGATCTAAATAATTTTATGATTCATTCTTTGATTTTAAATATGAAATTAAATAGATGTTAGATCTATTTTAGATTATTTAGATTAGATCTAAATAATATCGGGTTGCACATACTGCTATAAGGTTGTCCTGCTGTAAGGTTTATCCCTTACAGTGGAGAGGTTGTCCAAGCATATGCTGACCTGAATTATCTAAATAATTAATATGTTAGATGAGATCTAGAATAATTTATGATTTATTTTTAAATTTTAAATCTAACTTTAAGTGGTTTATAATCTGATCTATATGATGTATTTTATGTTTAGATCTAGATCCTATTGTTACATACGTCAATATGTACCTTTTGTTTTGAATCTAGAATATGTATGACATACTTGTTTTGTAGAAATTAAATTATGAAATTATCTTTTGCAAAATCCTAGATTGAAAATCTTAGGACAAGATCAAAACATTAAATCAAATCAGATCTAAAACCATATATATTGAATATGATTCTATGTAAATTATTTACCAACTTAAAAATGTTTCAAATGATTAAGTCAAAAATTAGTTTTGAGGTTCCATAAACCTAAACCCATAAGCTTTGAACTTAATTGAGAATTAAGTAATTATTTAGGATCTATGTTTGTGATTTAAAATTGTAAGATAATTTCATAAAACATGGGTTAAAGAAAAATGGGTTAGCTTTGATCAGGTACTTAACTGGGTTAGACCTAGGGTTAGATTAAATATGGACTTAATTAAGAAATTGATCAAACCTAATTAATAATTAATTAGGATTAGGTCATTTCAATAGATCACTTCAATAGTTATAGTTGATCAAAGTTCATACATCTAACAAATGGATATTGATCGTGGCTTAGTGGTTGAGCCTGCGTGTTTAGGTAGATCAAATCAAATCAGATAAATCGATAGATATCTAAGATAAGTCTGGCATCCCAGATCGGTGGTTTTTAATTAGCAGCCTACTTACCTGCCATTTTTGATGGTGTCTAAGGCCAGCCTTGGTAGACCCTTCCACCAATTTCACTTACCTGATCAATATGGTTAATCAGGTCTTGATTAGGTTGCTCATTGATTTGTGCTAACCCATGTCACAAAGAAAATCAGTGAGACTGATCTAGGTGCCCATAGACCAATATTGATCCTAGTCCTTATCAAAGACTTGAGAAGTCAGTGGAAGGACTTGATTTGGTGAAGTCAGTAGGAGCAAATTGGTCCATATCCTTTCTATCCTTAAATCATAAATAATTTTAAATCCTCAAATTATTAGATTCTTAAAATGATAAAGTTACGGAGATAATGGAGTCATAGCCTACCATTAAGTTGGATGATAATGGGTCCATTAACTCAATAATCATTGGAGGCCCAAAGGCCTAGTGCCTATTAACTAATGGAATTATCATTCATAATATTATAACTTGGAAGTGTCTCTCTAATGGCAGTTAGGTTGGCCAACCAAAGTTGGGCTTAATCATTTATTGGTTAGATGCACCAAGTATGGTCATGTTGATGGTTGGACCTAATCAGATCCTTACAGTGGAGGTTAAAGCTTACTAATTAAATTTTTGGGGCAAAATTAAATTATTAGAAGTTGTTTGAAGAAATAATTGGTTAATGAACCTATCGATAGATGCACATGGGTTGGCCGACCAAAGTTGGACTTATGTGTAGTCTATGTGAATTTTAGTACCTATAAGAAAATTAAATTAATTTTCTAAATTAGAGGTAGAGGCTACGAATTCGAATAAAATAGTGGAAGAACCTTCAAACTAAAGTCCAAGTCTCTAGGCTTAAAATAATTCATATACTATAGGTCATTGTTCTCTTTTCTCAAATTAAGGCTAAACCCTAATTGTTCCTATCACTATCAGACAGTGATGACTTATGGGACTCAACTTCGATAATTAGTATCGAAAGATGAATTTGGTTCAATAGTACGAATTGGTTCATATTGGGGCAACTTAGCCCAGTCAAAATAATTAGTCCAAAATTAATCCAGATCAGGCATAATGCTTCTACTATTAGAAGCAAGACCATAGGAAGAAGAATTGTCTTGATTTCCTTAGCCATAATAGGCTAAACAAGAGAAAGAAGCAAGAGTTGCTTATCGAAGATGTTATATGATAATACCTTAAAATTTGTCTATATATAATTTTACTACTTGTGTTTGGGATACCGGTAGTCCTATGCAATTTGTTGCAAGAATTTTAGATAAGTAAAATATTTAAAAATGGTGAAAAATACCTGAACATTGGGGATGAAAATCTTGTTCCAATTCTACCTTTAGGAATTGTCAAGCTTACTTTCAGAAGTTATCATTTTAAGTGATTATCACCATTGTCCATTGTTTATGATAAATATGATCTCTATTGGCCTTTTGGTCAGAGATGATTATCATTTATCAATAAAGAAGATTGTTGTAATATTATTATGAATAATGTTATAATAATACATGGATAATAAAAATGACATTTAACATTTATAAAGCCTATTAAGTGTAATGTACATATTTAATAAACTCCCAAGTTAGATTATGTTATGGATGATTATCTTTGGCATTATAGGCTTAGTCATCTTCATAAGAATAGGATAAATGGGTTAGCTTGAAAGAGAAACCTCAACATTAATGATTATGAATCATTGATAGCTTGTGAGTCTTGTCTTCTTGAGAAGATGGCAATGTCATCTTTTGCTAGAAAAGTCTCATACATAGTAATGTATATGGACCTATGAACTTAAGTGCCAGAGGAAGATATTAACATTTCATTACAGATGACCTATCTGGGTATGGGTGCATCTAGCTTGAATCATTTGAAATGTTCAAATGATTTAATAATAAAATAAAAAAATAAACTGAAAAAGATATTAGAACTCTTCGATCAGATCGAAGAGATGATTACTTATCCAGTATGTTTGTGACATATCTAGGAGAGAATAGAATTCTCTCTTAGTAGATTTTTTTTTGGAATATAGTATATCTGAAAGAAGAAGTTGAACTTTGTCAGACATTATTCAATCCATGATAGGGTTCACTTGTCTGCCTGTTTTAAGATTGTCCTATCGTGACTACTAGTTTTACTCTGAAAATACATTGAGTAAATTTATTATAAAGACTCCATATGGGATATGGATCAGGCATAGACCTAAACTCTCTTACCTTCGAGTTTGGAGTTGATCGGTATTGATGCAGAAATCCATCTCACGGTTGGATTGCTGGAGTTGCATGATGGCGGTGAGTCGACAGTGATGGAAAAGAGCTGGTCATTGTTAGATATATGTGCCCTAGAAGCCAGAATTGGCTGACACTTGTAATACACTTCTAGGGGCAAAATTATAATTTTGACTAAAATCAATAAATGGATTATTTTCTATCACATATGTGTATTTAGTGTCTGTGATACATCCTTTGAGTTAATGGCAATGATAATTCATATTTTCAAGAGTTGAAAATTTAAGACATGAATAATCATTATTAACTCATAAATTGCTCCTGACCATAGGATCATCACGGGGATGGTGATTGATCCAGAAGGTTGGTGTACAATCACTTCTCTTTAGTTGATGAGTCTTGAGTCTACGGTGTGGAGACACCGGAGCGAGAGTACAGGTACTCGTTAGAGAACGAGGGCACTGAGCGTGACCACCTCGAGTAGTCATTAGGGAGTCTACCTTCTCGTCAATGACTGACTCGATGCTGCAGTAGTGTGTCTGGTTCTTTGACCTGAGGTGCATCGGCAGTTCACCTTGAGGGTGTTATAGTTTGACTACACCATTACTCGGTCTCCTAGCCATATGGAACCCTGAGGTGTATGTTGGCTATAGCATGTTCATTGTAGGAACTGGATGGCATCAAGATGGAATCTATCTACCTCGGTGGTAGAGGAGCAGCCCTATGATAATCATGAGAATCAAGTCCAGAAGCCCATGGCCATGGCAGAGTGAAATAATAGAAAGAGTTTCTATTTAGATTTTCACATTGGACTCGAATCGAATGATTACATCATATGACAGAAACTAGGGTTTGACGAGTTTCACCTTAACCCTAATCTGATCGGGGCTCAAGATAGAAGAACTTAATCACACAGGTAGCTGCACCAAGAGGTTCGCATTCAGCTCTGATGGGTTGCCACCATATACTGCTAGGTGTCACTGGTGGATTTTGGGAGCAATTAGAATGATTTAGATGATCGATCATTCTAGCTGTTCGAATCAGAAGAGTTCTGATCCATCGAAAGGAGTTTCGATGATGTCGATGATAGAGATCATGACATATCCCATTACCATACAGAACTGAACCTAACTGGGTCACACAAACAAGGGTTTGAATCTGGTGATCATCAATTGAACTGATCCTAGTTCAATTGATCTGAATGAGATTCAATTAGGTTCAAGGAAATCGTGCTAGCACTCGATTGAACCTAACGTTCTTCTTTTGCTATCATAAATAAGTTGTCCTGTCTGAGCCAAAGGAGTTTGTGCTCAATCAGAGGCCTTCATATGGTCTGACTGGAGGTTGTCCAAGTCAGAAATAGGTTGTCTTATTTTGTAAGACATTACCTGCCATTTTTGGTCACCTGCCATTTCTTGTTCTTTGACTTTGGTCAAAAGTCTACCTTTGACTGGTCAAACATTGACCATTGACACTTTGACTTTTGACCACATGTCATGCACCTATTGGAGAGCTGGTGGGGGCCTGTCCCCCTGCCAGAACCTGGCAAGGAGGAGGGCGCACGCCACCCTAGGCGTGTGCCCAAGTTGGAGGCGCCTAGGAGTCCTTGTTGGACAAGGACTCCATCTCCTTTTTGGATTCCAATTAGAGTTCTTCTAAGAACCAACTTTGACTGGTCTTAGGCACCCTCTAAGGAGGAATCCAGGGGACTCTATTCCCACCAATCAGATTTAGATCTGATTTCACAAAGGGTTGTGATTGGTTGGGAAGAAGAGGAGTTGGATCACAGTTAGTCTATAAATAAGACCCTGCGCCCAACTCAAAGATATGATTGAAAAAAGAGTTTCCATATGCCCCAAGGCTGCCTCTCCCCTCCTTCTCCATGCCAAACCACCTTCTCCCCTTGCTCTCCACGTCCAAAAGGAGTTTTGGATTTTTGTTGGTGCGATTCAAGCAAGAGAAAGGCGATCAAAAGCAAGAAGGCTGCGCTGCTGCAAAGGACGACTGCTGATCTTCAAAAGGAGTTTTGAAGATCCTCCAGATCAGATCCAGATCTAATTTTTGGAGATGTGATAGAGAAGAAGAGGATCTCTAGATCCAGCCTGAGTGGATACCGGTAGAGGCCAGGCGCTTGCGTGGCTAGATCCAGAACCTTCCGCTGCATACAGGATCATCAACAGGGTAATAGGATTACCCAAATCAGGTAAATTAAATTTGATTTAATTTATCTTATTTATTTTATTTATTAAAATAATAAGAATTAGATCTAAAATATCCTAGATCTGATATAGATCAAAGAGAAAAATTTTTGAAATATATCTCTTGATCTGATCAGATCTGAACGAACCTGGACCGGAAAATCAGGATTTCCCTTCAACTGGTATCAGAGCCATGGTTCTAAAAATTATTTAGATCTAATTTTAAATTTATTTTAATTAGAAAATAATTGATTTTAGATGTCACATGAGATGTGATCAGATCTGAAATCAGAAAAAATTAAAATTAAATGATTAGGATCTAAGATTAGAAGATATGCATGACTAGTTCTAGAATAGAATAGTTCTATAGAATAGTCTTGCATGTTTTCAATTTAATTTGATTAACCCATATTTTAGATCTATTTATTTACTATTTTTTGATATTATAATGGTTATAATAACATCTAAAAAATAGCAAATAAAATTATTTAATTTTAAACATCATATGAGATGTGATTGATGCATGTCTAGACTAGTTGTAGAATAGTTCTACATAGTTGTCTAGATTAGGGTTTATTTTGATAAGATCAATTTAAATCTAATTTTTAGATTATTATGAGATAATTTAGATCTGAAAATATGCATGATTCGATACATGAGATGTATGCAAAATATGCCATGATTAGATCTACTTTGTATATGAGATATATGATATAGATCTGATACTATTTTGTAGTATTGAATGTTCCTGATTAAGGCGTTCCTCTTGGCCGTCCGGTCATAAGAACGAAGAAGGGTTTAAAGGCCCTCTCTTTCCATTCGATGGGGTGTTCTTATGATGTGTAGGGGTGCTGCGTGTTCGTCCTTAATCAGAAACCCAAAACTTACTTTCTGCAAAACCCTAGATCCTGAAACCCTAGGATTTATTGTGCATATTTTGTTTATGAACCCTACTTAATTAAGAATTAAGTTTATGGAATATTAATTAGGTCTAAAATTGAGAATTTTAGATCTAAGACATATTCATAATACTGGGTTCGGGCTTGGGTAGCTCAATTAGGTCTAAGCGGTTGATCAAACCGAATCAAGAGTTGGTTAGATGGGATCAACAATGCTTAAATTGACCAGCCTAATAGGATTAAGTCTGGGTCAAGATCGAGTCACGATCAAGCAAGACCTAATTAGGCTCAGAGGTTAGAGTCTGGATTGTAGGCTAACCCAATTGGTTCTGACTCAACAATTTGGTGTCTAAGGTAAGTTTGGCACATACGACCGACTGGTTTTTAATTGGAAGCTACTCGACCTGAATGCGTTCTTGTACGAGTTAATGGCATATTCCTTCCACCGGTCTCACTTACCTGGCCATATCTGTTGACACAGTTCTGATCTGAGGTGGTCAATAATCCGAGCTAACCCATGCCACTAGGTTAGTCATAATTGTTATGACTAAGCCAAGTCTAGTTTAATGAGACCTGAATCAATTCTCCCTAAGAAAAGATTAAGTCTGAGGTCTTCCACCATTGTAGATGTGCGGGCCCTTCCCGGGGTTGATTGTTCTCGGCTGGATACAGTGGCTCAGTTGCACCGGGAAGATGCAACCATGTCTATTAGGCATTGGATGCTATGGGCTGGAGGATGAGTTGGGCTCAATATTTCGGATACGGTGAGAGACTCAATTAGGAACCCAGTCTATGCAAATGGTGGGTCTGACTTAACTAAGGAGTGGATCAATATTCGGATACGGTGAGATTCATGAATTAGAGACCAAGTTTGGGTGCACCATGATTAGAGAATCATTGAACAAGAGTTGTTCACTCATTGGCTAACCCATCACCAATAACTGTTAGGTGAGGTGATGAGTCAGTTGGTGAGACCGCACCACCCACTAGAAATCATTAATCGTGGAGATTTTTCGCATCTCTACAGAGGGAGTGTAGGGATCCGAGAAAATAGTGGGAGCTAATTTGTTTAAAAATAAAATCCTAAACAAATTGGTCAAGTCAAAATTACAATATCTAACTAGAATCTTTGACTCTCTACAGGAAAATGTCTGCGTCCAACCCATTGGCACGTATCCTGGACACACATAGACTGACCGGACCCAATTATAAAGATTGGCTCAGGAACTACAAAATTATTTTGGGTTCTGAGAAGTTAACCCATGTTTTGGACCAGGACCCTCCCACCTTACCAGCCCGTCCATCTGTTGAACAGAGAGCGTCTCTGGAAAAATGGATAGACGAAGATAATAAGGCCAGATATTACATGTTGGGCTCGATGTCTGATGAGCTCCAGCGCCAACATGAGGATATCGGGACTGCTCGCCAAATGTTGGCTCACCTGCAGGAGATGTTTGGTGAACAGAGTCGCGCAGCCAAATATCAAGTCACGAAATGACTTTTTAAGGCTAAGATGCGTGATGGGCAGTCAGTCCAAGATCACTGTCTGACAATGATCAAGGACATGGAAGAGCTTGAGAAGCTCGGTGTGAAGTTGGACTTGGACCTGCAGAACGATATTATTCTGCAATCCTTGACTGATGCATATGGGCAATTCATCATGAATTACCACATGCATAAACTTCAGAATTCCTTGGCCGAATTAATGAATATGCTGGTTACCGCTGAGCTTTCTATGAAAGGTTCTAAAGGCTCAGTTCTTGCTATGGAACGGACTTCTTCCAAAAGAAAGTCTTATGGAAAGAAAAAGAAGTCTGTGAAAAAGCAAAAGGTGGAAGGATCAAAGAAGAAGAAGGCAGAGCCGAAGAAGAAGGCCGATGTCAAAGGAAAGTGTTTCCATTGCAACAGCGACGGCCATTGGAAGCGGAACTGCCCTACTTACCTGGCCACCCTGAAGAACAAGAAGGAAGGTCCTTCTGGAGGTATGCTCGTTATTGAGTCTAACCTTACGGTTTCTTCTGCATCCAGTTGGGTGCTTGACTCTGGTTCTAGTGCTCATCTGTGCACTTCTATGCAGGGTCTTGAGGATAGCAGGAGGCTGAGGGATGGAGACATGATCCTACGCGTCGGTAATGGAGCAAGAGTTGCTGCAGTAGCCGTGGGAACATACCCTCTTCGATTACCATCTGGTTTAGACTTAGTTTTGAAAGACTGTTATTTTGTGCCTGCAGCTAGCAGGAATTTGATTTCTGTTTCATGCTTAGCACAAGAAGGTTATGTGATCACCTTCTTTAAGGACCATTGTAACATTCTTTATGAAAGAAATAAAATTGCAAATGGTTTCCTTATTAATGGTCTTTATCAGCTACATATTGATGTACCTATTTTAACTATCGAGCAAAACGTGAATGCCAAACGACCTAGGGATAGTCTAAACGACAGATATCTATGGCACCTGAGACTAGGTCATATAGCAGAAGATAGGATCAACAAATTGGAGAAAAATGGGCTATTGAGTCCGTTGACTTTCGAGTCATATCCAACTTGTGAATCTTGTCTTCAAGGCAAAATGACTAAACTCCCTTTTGTTAGGACATGGGGAAAGGGCCACAGATCTCCTTGCCCTAGTACATACTGATGTGTGCGGCCCATTTGATGTGCCGGCTAGAGGCAATTTTGTCTACTTCATTACCTTTACCGATGATCTGTCTAGGTATGGGTATGTGTATCTTATGAGACACAAGTCTGAAGCTTTTGAAAAGTTCAAAGAATTCAGACATGAAGTAGAAAAACAAACTGGAAAACCCATTAAGGTTCTTCGATCAGATCGAGGAGGTGAATACCTTAGCCGGGAATTCCTAGACTATCTAAAGGAAAAATGGCATAGTCTCTCAATGGACTCCACCAGGAACACCTCAACTCAACGGGGTTTCAGAATGGAGAAATCGGACTCTATTGGATATGGTTCGATCCATGATGAGCTTCACAGACCTCCCTGATTTTCTTTGGGGACACTCATTGTTAACTTCAATCTATCTACTGAATAGGGTTCCCTCTAAAACCGTTCCTACCACACCGTATGAGATATGGCACGGTAAGAAACCAAGTCTGAGTCATCTCAGAATTTGGGGTTGTCCGGCTCATGTCAAAAGACAACAAGCGGACAAGTTAGAGTTTAGGTCCTTTCAGAGCTCGATTCATAGGATATCCTAAAGAGTCATTAGGATACTATTTCTACATTCCAGAAGACCACAATGTGATTGTGAGTCGACATGCCATCTTTCTTGAAAAATAGTTTATTCAAGACAGCGGCATTGGAAAATAGATCAAGCTTGATGAGAAAGTCTCACAAGTGGAACGAGCTAAGGACCAATTGGAACCAAATCAGGTTGAGCCAATAAGAACACTACCTCCTCCACCTCGTAGATCGGAAAGAGTTTCCCGTCCCCCTGAAGAGATACTTAGGTATTATTTCAGAGGAAGTAGAGAAAATGTTCCTCGTAGGTAATGGTGCTCATGGTGATGATCCCAAAACCTACAACGAGGCGATATCAGATATCGACTCCGAGAAATGGCTAGAGGCAATGCAGTCAGAAATTGACTCGATGCACTCAAACCAAGTCTGGACCTTGGTAGATCCACCAGAAGGTATAGTACCTATTGGGTGTAAATGGATCTTCAAGAGAAAGATTGGTGCAGATGGGAATGTGGAGACATTCAAGGCTAGACTAGTGGCAAAAGGTTATAGTCAACGCGAAGGCATTGACTATCAGGATACCTTTTCCCCAGTGGCTATGCTAAAATCCATCCGCACATTGCTTGCCGTTGCAGCCTATTTCGATTATGAAATATGGCAAATGGACGTGAAAACGGCATTCCTAAATGGATATCTTGAGGAAGATATCTATATGGAACAGCCGCTAGGTTTCACATCCAGTGATACTGATCACAAGGTTTGCAAGCTGCAAAGGTCCATATATGGACTTAAGCAAGCATCTCGGAGCTGGAACACTCGTTTCAATGATGTGATCAAAAAGTTTGGTTTCATCAAAAATGAAGAGGAACCATGTGTTTTCAAAAAGGTCAGTGGGAGCGCTGTTGTCTTCCTCGTATTGTACGTGGATGACATCCTCCTTATTGGGAATGATATTCCCATGTTGACGACAGTCAAAATGTGGTTGTCCAAGGAATTCTCCATGAAAGACCTAGGTGAAGCATCCTTTATTCTAGGAATTAAGGTCTATAGGGATAGACCGAATAGGATGCTAGGACTTTCACAGAAGATGTACATAGAGGAAGTACTAAAGAGGTTTAGTATGGAAAACTCTAAGAGGGGATTAATACCCTTCAGACATGGTATTCATCTTTCCAAGAAGATGTGCCCTAGCACACCTGAGGAAATAGAACGCATGAGCAAGATCCCTTATGCTTCTGCAATAGGGAGCCTCATGTATGCCATGCTATGTACACGACCTGATATAGCCCATGCTGTGAGTGTCACAAGCAGATATCAGTCAAATCCAGGTGAAGAACACTGGACTTCTGTGAAATGTATCCTTAAGTACTTGAGAAGAACTAAGGATATGATGTTGGTCTTTGGTAATGGAGAACTCCAAGTCCAGGGATACACAGACTCGGATTTCATGTCCTGATATAGATGATCGAAAGTCGACATCTGGAGTCTGTTTGTGTGCAATGGTGGTGCTGTCAGCTGGAAGAGTTCCAAGCAAGTGGTGATATCCACCTCATCCATCCGCGATTACCTCGAGAAGGGTTACGTCGAGGTCAAGAGAGTCAACTCCACAGATAATGTGGCAGACCCACTTACAAAGCCGTTGGGCCAGCAGAAGTTCGAAGCCCACCTTGAGAAGATGGGACTTAGACTTGTAGCCAATTGGCTTTAGGACAAGTGGGAGATTGTTAGATATATGTGCCCTAGAAGCCAGAATTGGCTGACACTTGTAATACACTTCTAGGGGCAAAATTATAATTTTGACTAAAATCAATAAAATGGGTTATTTTCTATCACATATGTGTATTTAGTGTCTGTGATACATCCTTTGAGTTAATGGTAATGATAATTCATATTTTCAAGAGTTGAAAATTTAAGACATGAATAATCATTATTAACTCATAAATTGCTCCCGACCATAGGATCATCACGAGGATGGTGATTGATCCGGAAGGTTGGTGTACAATCGCTTCTCTTTAGTAGATGAGTCTTGAGTCTACGGTGTGGAGACACCGGAGCGAGAGTACAGGTACTCGTTAGAGAACGAGGGCACTGAGCGTGACCACCTCGAGTAGTCATTAGGGAGTCTACCTTCTCGTCAATGACTGACTCGATGCTGCAGTAGTGTGTCTGGTTCTTTGACCTGAGGTGCATCGGCAGTTCACCTTGAGGGTGTTATAGTTTGACTACACCATTACTCGGTCTCCTAGCCATATGGAACCCTGAGGTGTATGTTGGCTATAGCATGTTCATTGTAGGAACTGGATGGCATCAAGATGGAATCTATCTACCTCGGTGGTAGAGGAGCAGCCCTATGATAATCATGAGAATCAAGTCCAGAAGCCCATGGCCATGGCAGAGTGAAATAATAGAAAGAGTTTCTATTTAGATTTTCACATTGGACTCGAATCGAATGATTACATCATATGACAGAGACTAGGGTTTGACGAGTTTACCTTAACCCTAATCTGATCGGGGCTCAAGATAGAAGAACTTAATCACACAGGTAGCTGCACCAAGAGGTTCGCATTCAGCTCTGATGGGTTGCCACCATATACTGCTAGGTGTCACTGGTGGATTTTGGGAGCAATTAGAATGATTTAGATGATCGATCATTCTAGCTGTTCGAATCAGAAGAGTTCTGATCCATCGAAAGGAGTTTCGATGATGTCGATGATAGAGATCATGACATATCCCATTACCATACAGAACTGAACCTAACTGGGTCACACAAACAAGGGTTTGAATCTGGTGATCATCAATTGAACTGATCTAGTTCAATTGATCTGAATGAGATTCAATTAGGTTCAAGGAAATCGTGCTAGCACTCGATTGAACCTAACGTTCTTCTTTTACTATCATAAATAAGTTGTCCTGTCTGAGCCAAAGGAGTTTGTGCTCAATCAGAGGCCTTCATATGGTCTGACTGGAGGTTGTCCAAGTCAGAAAAGGTTGTCTTATTTTGTAAGACATTACCTGCCATTTTTGGTCACCTGCCATTTCTTGTTCTTTGACTTTGGTCAAAAGTCTACCTTTGACTGGTCAAACGTTGACCATTGACACTTTGACTTTTGACCACATGTCATGCACCTATTGGAGAGCTGGTGGGGGCCTGTCCCCCTACCAGAACTTGGCAAGGAGGAGGGCGCACGCCACCCTAGGCGTGTGCCCAAGTTGGAGGCACCTAGGAGTCCTTGTTGGACAAGGACTCCACCTCCCTTTTGGATTCCAATTAGAGTTCTTCTAAGAATCCAGTTTGACTGGTCTTAGGCACCCTCTAAGGAGGAATCCAGGGGACTCTATTCCTACCAATCAAATTTAGATCTGATTTTACAAAGGATTGTGATTGGTTGGGAAGAAGAGGAGTTGGATCACAGGTAGTCTATAAATAAGACCCTACGCCCAACTCAAAGATATTTGAAAAAAGAGTTTCCATACGCCCCAAGGCTGCCTCTCCCCTCCTTCTCCATGCCAAACCACCTTCTCCCCTTGCTCTCCACATCTAAAAGGAGTTTTGGATTTTCGTTGGTGCGATTCAAGCAAGAGAAAGGCGACCAAAAGCAAGAAGGCTGCGCTTCTGCAAAGGAGGACTGCTGATCTTCAAAAGGAGTTTTGAAGATCCTCCAGATCAGATCCAGATCTAATTTTTGGAGACGTGATAGAGAAGAAGAGGATCTCCAGATCTAGCTCAAGTGGATATCGATAGAGGCCAGGCGCTTGCGTGGCTAGATCCAGAACCTTTCGCTGCATACAGGATCATCAACAGTGTAATAGGATTACCCAAATCAGGTAAATTAAATTTGATTTAATTTATCCTTATTTATTTTATTTATTAAAATAATATTAATCAGATCTGAAATATCCCAGATTTGATACAGATCAAAGAAAAAATTTTTGAAATATATCTCTTGATCTGATCAGATTTGAACGAACGTGGACCGAAAAATTAGGATTTCCCTTCAGTCGTACCTACAAGAAAAGTCCTTGATCGGAGTTGGCTCTAGTAGGGACCCTCTGGCACTTAAGTTAGTTTTTTGTTCAACAGTGAAAAGAAGATGAGCATTTGGGAGAGAAGAGTTGCATACCTCAGGTTCCCTCTTTTTTTCTCTTTTATAGAAAGGTTCAGAGTTTGTTAGGTTGGATTATGGGTTATTAGTTATAAGAGAGTAGTAAGTTATCACAGATATTTTATTTGCGCACTAGAATATTCTCAGGAATCATGTCAGGTACTATCCTCTCATGGCACGTAGGAGGAAAGTTGACAACCCAAAGGAGTTCATCCTAGGAAAGTTCATCCCGGAGGAGTTCCCGAGTGGATTCATCCTAAAGGAGTTCATTCTGGGAGGGTTCAACTAGAGGAGTTCATCCTGGAGGAGTTTGTTATAGAGGAGTTCATCTTGGAGGAGTTCATCCTGAAGAAGTTCATCCTGGGGAGTTTATCCTAAAGAAGTTTAT